>JBBPBX010040878.1:0-29145 GCA_038048925.1 Garcialebias charrua
TCTCTTCATCACAGTCTCCCATCCTGAGCAAGCACAAAGGAGACAGTGGAAAGAAAAAACTCCCTTTAACAGGAAGAACCCTCCAGCAGAACCAGGCTCAGGACGAGTGAACATCTGCTTCAACCGGCTGGTTTGAGAGGACAGGAAGTAGAAACAGACACAGAATGACAGGTCCAGGTGTGGTTTCTATAGTCCAGGTGTGGTTTCTATAGTCCAGGTGTGGTTTCTATAGTCCAGGTGTGGTTTCTATAGTCCAGGTGTGGTTTCTATAGTCCAGGTGTGGTTTCTATAGTCCAGGTGTGGTTTCTATAGTCCAGGTGTGGTTTCTATAGTCCAGGTGTGGTTTCTATAGTCCAGGTGTGGTTTCTATAGTCCAGGTGTGGTTTCTATAGTCCAGGTGTGGTTTCTATAGTCCAGGTGTGGTTTCTATAGTCCAGGTGTGGTTTCTATAGTCCAGGTGTGGTTTCTATAGTCCAGGTGTGGTTTCTATAGTCCAGGTGTGGTTTCTATAGTCCAGGTGTGGTTTCTATAGTCCAGGTGTGGTTTCTATAGTCCAGGTGTGGTTTCTATAGTCCAGGTGTGGTTTCTATAGTCCAGGTGTGGTTTCTATAGTCCAGGTGTGGTTTCTATAGTCCAGGTGTGGTTTCTATAGTCCAGGTGTGGTTTCTATAGTCCAGGTGTGGTTTCTATAGTCCAGGTGTGGTTTCTATAGTCCAGGTGTGGTTTCTATAGTCCAGGTGTGGTTTCTATAGTCCAGGTGTGGTTTCTATAGTCCAGGTGTGGTTTCTATAGTCCAGGTGTGGTTTCTATAGTCCAGGTGTGGTTTCTATAGTCCAGGTGTGGTTTCTATAGTCCAGGTGTGGTTTCTATAGTCCAGGTGTGGTTTCTATAGTCCAGGTGTGGTTTCTATAGTCCAGATGTGGTTTCTATAGTCCAGGTGTGGTTTCTATAGTCCAGGTGTGGTTTCTATAGGAGGAAAGACTAAAATGTTACAATAGAAATACAGGTAGTCCTCGACTCATGACGGAGTTCCGTTCCTACGCGCTGTCGTAACCCGAATTTTGACATAAGTCGGAACACATGTCCAAACGGCACCTTATACGTACAGTACTGTATTTTACCAAGCACTTAGCCTATCCTAACACAGTACTCTACATAATTATTAAAAAACACATACATTTCAGAGCCATAATAGGCCCCCTCCCTCTCGGTTTTCAAATCCCGGTTAAAAACTCACTACTACTCCATCGCTTTCAATGCCAGCTGATTTGTATTGGATCGTTTGATTTATGATCTGCAATGTTTTTATGTTTTTCGTGTTGTACTTCATTGTCTGTGTTGCCTGTTGCGTGTTTGTTTGTCCAGCACTTTGGTGTGGACTTGTTCCTGTTTAAAGTGCTTTATAAATAAAATGGTATGGTATGGGTATGGTATAATGAACGAGAAAAATAGTTAATTTCCCACTGGGAGCTGGTGAAGCCTTCTTCCATCTGTTAGCATGTTAGCTCGTTGCTCCTCCGGTCCAGAGCATTTCCTGCCATCAAGCTCTGCTGCTTATGCCGTCAAACAGGAAGTAAAACCGGAACTCGGCTTTTCAAAATAAAAAATTTCAATATATATATATATTTTTTTATTTTTTTATGGAGATGCGTGTCGTAACCACGAAACATCGTAACTCGAGGACTACCTGTAATTACAAATACAAACAGGTAGTGTGGAGCAAGTAGCAGCAGAGTGAGGACATGTGGTCAATTTGTCCTCCAGCACTCTAAGCCTATAGCAGAAGAATTAAGGGACAGCTCAGTAAACCCAAGCCAAACCCACCTATAGATTTATGAAAAAAGAAAGTCTTAATCCCAGTCTTCAATCTGGACAATGTGTCAGCCTCATGGACAGAAAATGGAAGTTGGTTCCACAAGAGAGGAGCCTGAGAACTGAAAGATCTTCCTCCATTCTGCTGCTGGAAACTCTAGGAACCACAAGTAAACCTGCAGTCTGAGAGTGAAGTGCTCTGTTAGGAAAATATGGAACAATAAGATCAAGTCACATGGAGCTGCATGCTGTAACCATGGTATTTGTCTAAAAGTGATTATTTCATATGAACCTGTGAGGATGTTGTTTATTCCTCGTTTCTGTGTAAAGGTTAAATATGACGTTGGTGTAATTACATCTGCTGGAACCTTTGGATAGTTTAACCAGCTGTGTTCATAGAAACCACATCATTTCTTTTGTCTTGACTGTCAAAATGCAAACAACCAATTAAGCAAAGAAAAAGTGAAAGATGATGAGTTGGTTTGTTTGTCTCGAAGTACTGATGAACTGAAAAGTCATCATGAGGTAGATGATCAATCTGCTGTTCCTCAATGATTTCACCTTTTGGTTTCTTTCAAGGGAAAACAGCTGCTCTGCAGCCACACGGGTCATTTATTACATTTAGTTGTTGTCAGGCAGAAACTTTGTCTTCAACGATGCAACTACAGGTAGTCCCCGACTTACGAGCGCTCTTACCCACGAGGTTCCGGACTTACGAGCTGGCGAACGAGCAGTAAATTTGTAAAGAACACACAGAAAATACAGCACTTTGATGTGTTTTTAGATGAAAGTGTGTTAGCTAACTGTTTGGAAACAAGTTTCTGAGCATGTTTATGAACTAGTATGAACATTTGTGATGAAAAACGAGTGTTCGTAGTAGCGCTAGCATAAATTTTCCGACTTACGACCAAAAATCCGGACTTACGAGCAACACGTGTTTCGTGTTCCGACGTACGAGATTTTGTGTTACGAGACAGTCGTAGGAACGGAACTCGCTCGTAAGTCGGGGACCCCCTGTATTCAGTAAATTAAAACTAAAGGCTTCTTTTTTTGTGTGGGGGGGTGGTAAATTATCTCTGATTTGACACTTTTCATTGGATATCATTTTTTCGGCTGTTTCCTCTTCAGGGTCTCCACAGCGAGTCATCCTCCTGCACCTGTCCTCGCTCTGTCCTCTCTCCAACTACTGTACCTTCATGTCCTCTCTAACGTGTCCATGTCTCCTCTGTCTTTTTCCTGCAGCTGCATTTCTAACATCCTTCTACCAATATACCCACTGTCCCTCCTCTGGACATGTCCAAACCACTGTCCCTCCTCTGGACATGTCCAAACCACTGTCCCTCCTCTGGACATGTCCAAACCACTGTCCCTCCTCTGGACATGTCCAAACCATCTCAGTCTGGCCTCCCTAACTTTATCTCCCAGTTGTTCAACATGTGCTGTACCTCTGATGATCTCATTCCTGATCTTATCCATCCTTGTCACTCCTAAGGAGAACCTCAGCATCTTCATTTCTGACACTTCCAGTTCTGTCTCCTGTCTTTTTGTCCATGTCTCTGTCTCCAGACCATACAACATAGCTGGTCTCACCACTGTCTTGTAAACTTTTGATCTTTGCTGACACCTTTTTGTCACAATTCACTCCTGGATCTTCTCTCCATCCACTCCATCCTGCCTGGACTCTCTTCACCACACTCCTTAGGCATCTGTAAAACCAGATATTGAAAGTGATGAAAAATAAAGATTCAAGGTCGTTGTTGACGTCATGCATTAATTTATTCCACCAAACAAAACTTAAGAACGACTTTTTGCACATTGTTGCTGCTCCTGGAAAGCGTGTGTTCTGGAGGCCCTTCTGTTCCCACCCCGGGTCATTCGAGCAGTAAAACAGTCAAATGGACTTCCTGGCGGTTCAGGGAGTTTTCTGCAGCAGTGACAGCGGCGGCTCCTGGGAGCTGCAGACTGATTTCTAAAAGCTTGTGGAGTGATGTCCTGCCTGGACTCAGGATAAAACCCTCCCCGAGGAGGCGAGGCGCCGTCTCCCAGGTGCTGAATGTCGTGCACAAAGTGAGCTCCTGCGTGACAGCATCAGTGATG
Source organism: Garcialebias charrua (assembly GCA_038048925.1). Lineage (NCBI taxonomy): Eukaryota > Metazoa > Chordata > Actinopteri > Cyprinodontiformes > Rivulidae > Garcialebias > Garcialebias charrua. Next base: position 3,910 of record JBBPBX010040878.1, read on the forward strand.
AGGAGCGGCTGGTTTCAGTGCAGAGGTCATGAGAAAACATCTTTTAGAGGTCGGGCTGAGCTCTGCTCGGCAGGAGTTCTGAGGAGGACACGTGGAAATTCATGCACGTGCACAGATGGCAGCATGAATATGTTGAGTTGTAGCCGAAGTGCTGCCAAAAGTTTAGCTCAGATTCAGTCCAACAGGCTCTTTTCCTCCTTTCACGTGAACTTTAAGTTCATCTTTCTGTGCTTTGAGCACCTTCGGCAACGCTGTCATCACTGAAACACTGAGAGTTCAGACCGATCTTTACCAAGCAAAGAATTAAAACTGAAGGAACTGATCAGAAAACACGATCAATGGCAGAACTGTTGACACTGACTCGATAGGAAACAACTGTTGCTGTTGTGATACGTTCACAAATTAAATGTCTGGGTTGTTAAAAAGACTAAAATGTTTCAGTCCTGAAATCTTCAGCAAAACAACCTCGAGGGGCAGATTTTGTTCTAGCAGTCATCAATGCATGAACGATAACGAATAACTGTAACGTTTGTTGCTTTCCATCGTTTTAAAATAAGACATCACACGCAGGGCCGGCCCAAGCCTCCACGGGGCCCTAAGCAAAATTTGGTTTGGTGCCCTCTATTTCTCTTAAAATGTGGATTACCGCAATCAACTGTCAGATGATTAGATCATTCACCCACCTAACATAAACTAATTGCAAATCTGAGAGTCATGTTTACATTATCCTGTATGTATATACTAAAAGTAACAAAATAAAACGAACACCAGTATGCAATGTATGTTACAGCAAAAGTGTCATCTGGCTTATTATCTTTGGTTCCAAAGAACTGCAGCAGTAATGATCAAAATAATTTGTAGTGCAAGAACAACAACAAACAGATGAAACAAGTTAGATGCATAAAAATAAATCAAACTGTGCAAAAAACAGACAAAATAAAATGAAATAAAAATAAAATATCAAGGAAATCCTTAAATAATGTAAATTACCAATTGTGAACCGTGGTTGGACGAAAACACCAGGGCAGCTAGGAGAGAGTGTCGCAGAGCCGAGCGCAGGTGGAAATCGAACAAATTACAAGTGTTGTTTCAAATATTAAAGGACTGCTGGCGTCACTATCAAAAAACTGTGAAAGATAACAAAAGAAAATACCTGTCAAATGTGATTGCATCAAACAGTCACAGTCCTCATGTTCTGTTTAAAGTTATTGGTTCTGTTCTCAACGCACCACAAACAAACTGTATTGAACCTTCACCTGCTGCATGTGAAAACTTTCTAAGCTTCTTTGTTGAGAAAGTCAATTCCACCAGAGCCCAGATCTCACCTTCTGCTCATGACCCCTCAGTCTCTGTGCCCTGCGCGGCTGTTTTTGACAGCTTTGAACCTGTGACTCTGTCGTCTCTGCAGGAGGTGGTCAGTCACTTGAAGCCAACAGGTTCACCAAGTGATGCTGTTCCTCCTCGTTTACTCAAAGAGGTTTTCATCACTGTAGGTCCTTCAGTCCTGGCTCTTCTGAACAGCAGTCTGTCCTCTGGTGTGGTCCCTGGACATTTTAAACATGCAGATGTCCAGCCTCTCATTAAGAAACCCACTCTTGACCCCTCTGTTCTTGCTAACTACAGGCCCATCTCCAAACTGCCATTTCTTTCAAAAATGCTCGAGAAGGTTGTGTACAACCAACTATCAGCATATTTGGAAGAACAGAACATTCTCGAGGTTTTACAGTCTGGTTTTAAAGCTCTGCACAGTACAGAATCTGCTCTTTTAAAGGTTTTTAACGACATATTTTTAGCAACGGACTCTGGTGACAGTGTTGTCCTCCTGCTTTTAGATTTATCATCTGCTTTTGACACCGTGGACCATAACATCTTACTATGTCGTTTGAAACAATGGGGGGGTGTCAGCGGTGCAGCACTGAACTGGTTTAGGTCCTACTTAGCCGACCGTACTTTCTGTGTCCGCCTTGGTGACCATGAGTCCTCCTCTGCTCCTCTTCTGTGTGGGGTTCCTCAGGGCTCAGTCTTAGGCCCCCTCCTCTTCACACTATACCTGCTCCCTCTTGGCTCCATTCTTAGAAAATATGGGATCTCCTTTCATTGTTATGCGGATGATACGCAGATTTATGTCCCGCTTCAGAAAAAGGACTCCAACTCTCTGGCCCCTCTGTTTTCATGTCTGGAGGACATCAAAGCCTGGATGGCTGTGAACTTTTTAAAGTTTAATGAGGGGAAGACTGAGGTGATGGTTTTTGGAAGCTCAACTGAGACTCCCAAGGTCAATGTTGGTTCCTTGGCTCAATACATCAGACCTATTGTTACAAACCTGGGGGTCAAGATCGATGCAGGACTAAAATTTGAAAACCACATCAGAGCAGTTGTTAAAACTAGTTTTTTCCACCTGAGGCAGCTGGCTAAGGTGAAGCCAATTCTTTCCAAGCAGAATTTTGAAACAGTAGTTCACGCCTTTGTGACCACACGACTGGACTACTGTAACGCACTCTATATAGGAATCAGTGATTCCTGTATCTCTCAGCTTCAGAGGGTACAGAACGCCGCTGCACGACTTTTAACTGGCACACGAAAGTTTGACCACATTACTCCTGTTTTAACCTCCCTGCACTGGCTGCCCGTACATTACAGGATTCATTTTAAAGTTCTTTTATTTGCTTTTAAAGCGCAAAATGGTCTTGCCCCGCCCTATCTGTCCGAGTTGCTGCAGCCATACGCACCCTCTCGATCCCTCAGGTCATGTGATCAGCTGCTCCTGAGTGTCCCAAAGACAAAACGCAAGCTCAGAGGAGACCGTGCTTTTGCTGTGGCAGCTCCTAAACTGTGGAACAACCTTCCCTTGAACATCAGACAGGCCTCTTCCCTGTCTGTTTTTAAATCTCTTCTTAAAACCCATCTCTTCTCCCTGGCCTATGACACCATCTGCGATGTTGACTTTTAATAATTTTAGTCGCTTGTTTTATCTGAGTGTATGATTCCACAACTTTTATTATGTGACTTTTATTTATTTTAATTATTTTATTACCTGATTGTGATTGTTTTGTTGTGTGTACAGCACTTTGGTCCTGTAGGTGTTTAAAGTGCTCTATAAATAAAGCTGGTATGGTATGGTATGGTAATTACTTGACACCACATAAAATTGTTTAAAAAAGACAAAGTTGAATAATTAGTTCTTAAATCTATGTAAATGTATGCAATAATTTGCAAAATCTGAACATAAAATATTAAATAGAATCATATAGAAATCATTACTTAAAAATGTCAATTCCACTTAGGGGCCCCCCTAGTGGCCCCGGGGCCCTAAGCAGCCGCTTAGGTTGCTTATGCCTTTGGCCGGCCCTGATCTGTTATCACTCAGCTACCACCGAACCAACGTTTAAATTGATTTTTGTAAAAACGACAGAGGTATAGCCACTTTTGTGTTCACCCAGATCAATTAGCTGTAGCAGACATCTTGAATTGGGTTGACTCTATGAAATAATCAGTTGTAGATTTTCTGTTTCATTCAAATCCATCCAGTGGTTCATGACATATTTTGCTAACAGACAGACGGACGGGCCTCGACATGATTGCCCACCTTTTATGGCAGCAGGTAAAGAAGCAGGTTTAAAATGAAGAAAACAGGACTCCGCATTATTCAGCAAAATTTCCAGATGACTGAATTATGTGTAAAAAGTGATCTGAACATCTGGACTCGGGAAAAAACTCGATGTTCCCGACTCATTTCAACAAATTTCTTAATTGGACGCTAAACGGATTTACAGGCCGGAGCTACTGTGTTCGGTTCTGTTTACCAGGAAGGATCCTCTGAGCGCAGGGGACCAGTGTTCAGAGGAGTGACGTCTTTGAGGACGTTCGTTTGAAGCCGGCCCGAGTGCGCTGATGGTCCAAAACAAAGAAAATTAGAGCCCCAGGGCGGAAACGCACCAGAGTGTTGACTGAACCAGTGAACTGCAGAAAAACAGATTAAAATAATGAAGCTGGTTCCACACTGAACAATTACCAGGGTGGATTCTTCCACTTCTGTAAACCGGGCCTCTGGGAGTAGGTGGTGTTTTTATTTCATTGTGTAAAATTCAAAAGGTGCATTTGAAAAAAAAAATTGGAAAATGTATTAATTTAATTTAAAAACATGACAATTAAAAAAACTAANTATATATATATATATATATATATATATATATATATATATATATATATATATATATATATATATATATATATATATATATATATATATATATATATATATATATATATATATATATATATATATATATATATATATATATATATATATATATATATATATATATATATATATATATATATATATATATATATATATATATATATATATATATATATATATATATATATATATATATATATATATATATATATATATATATATATATATTATATATATATATATATATATATATATATATATATATATATATATATATATATATATATATATATATATATATATATATATATATATATATATATATATATATATATATATATATATATATATATATATATATATATATATATATATATATATATATATATATATATATATATATATATATATATATATATATATATATATATATATATATATATATATATATATATACAATACAATCAAAAAATGTAAATAAAATAAAATGAAAGGTGGCAGAAGAAGAACTAGTCTTATGAAAACTGCCCCTTTTTACTTAATTCTAATGTAAATCAAAATATTTTTACAAAATTTAAATTAAAATGTAATTCACAAAGACAATAACAATCTAGCTAAATTAAAAACATAAAAACTCAAACATCTAAATCAAATCAGACAACAACTTAAGTAGATTTATATTAACGATTTCCATATTCTTTCAAGAAACTCGTCTTTATCAGTCTCTTAAATGTATACAGTGATCTGGCAATTTTAACGGTATCTTCCAAACCATTCCGCAATCCTATTCCCTGAATTATTGTGGATCGTTCCTTCAAACTAGTACTAAAATAAGGCTTCACAAACATCTCAATTCCTTTAAGAAAATATACACTCTCTCCTTTAACAAAATTTGTTTGAATATTAACGGGCAACACGTCTTTATGTGCCTTATATTATAAATCAATACTAAATAAACTTCATAGCTTCTCCATTCCAGTTGATAACTCTTCCATCTTTCCCTCCCATCAGGTTAAGAGTCCGGGTGTCATCCTTGATAGCAGCCTCTCCTTCTCTTCCAATGTCAATAATATCACTCGTCAGCCTACTTTCATCTTCGAAATATTAATCATCTCCGACTCTCCGTCCTTCCCTCACTCCTCACTCCACTGCTGTTCTGGTCCACAGTCTGGTCACCTCTCATTTAGATTATTGTAATTCTCTTCTTTTTGGCCTACCCCAGAAAACCCTCCGTAAATTAAAACTGGTCCAAAATTCAGCTGCCCGTATCATTACACGGACCCCCTCAATCCATCACATCACACCTGTTTTACAACAGCTTCATTGGCTTCCCATCCCATATCGCATCAATTATAAAATACTCCTCCTTACATTCAAAGCTGTCCACAACCTCGCTCCTCCATACCTTTCAGACATTGTTCACATTGCTACACCTGCTCGTACCCTCAGATCCTCTTCTTCCATCCAGCTCATTGTTCCCATTGCCCGTCTTGTTACTATGGGGAGCAGAGCATTCAGCTGCTCTGCTCCCCAGCTCTGGAACTCACTCCCACCTGATATTCGCAACACAGACTCATTGCCACATTTCAAAGTCAAACTCAAAACTCACCTGTTTAAAGTAGCCTATGCACTATGATAACAACTGCATTGTCTTATTTTTATTTTTATTCATTTTACTTGTTTTTACTGTGTTTATAATATTGTGTCTGGTTTATTTTTTATTTTTTATGATTGACAATGTAAGGTGACCTTGAGTGCCAAGAAAGGCGCCTACAAATAAAATATATTATTATTATTATTATACATAATCAACAAAATGTTATAATTAACCAAATCATGGAATTTCAGAATTTTCAGTTGATAAAATAAAGTATTTGACGCATATCTATAGTTTTTTTTTCCATAATAATTCGTACAGCTCTTTTCTGTAAAATGAACAAAGGATTAGTTATAGTTTTACATGCTTTACCCCAGACTTCATTAACACACCAAACATTTTTTAGCCTCTTTGTGGGGGTGCTCAAGCACCACCAAATTATAACTCTGCACCCCTGAAAAATAAAGATACCATGGGAGTGGTGGTGCAGAGGTTAGAGAGGGTGGCTCTGTGATCACTGGTTCAACTCCCAGTGCCGACAACATCAAAATGTGGGTGGGATAGGTGAAGCACCCACTCCTGCCTTCACCCTCATTTGCCCCACTCTGGGCCCTTGAGCAAGGCCCTTAACCCCCACCATCTGCTCCCCTGGGTGCCCTAGACAGCAGCTCCCTGCTCCACACAGAGGGCTGTGGTAGTTCAGTGGTCTGTAGTTGTGTCAGGAAGAGTATCCAACGTAAAAATAATAGCCAAGTCTTCGTGTGATGCTGTGAAAGAAGAAAGGAGCAGCCGAAAGAAGAAGGAAAAAAAGTCATTAGGATTTTGTAAGGAAGCTTAGTTCTCAAATCTTGGATTCACCAAAATATTTAATACATTTGAAATAAATATGGAACAAATAATGACACTCAAGCAGGCCAGTAAAATGTATGATTTTTGTTGTTGTTGCACGAGTCAGCTCCTCAGTGGCACCTGTCAATCAACCCATTATGTTTGTCAGCAACTGACCATCAGCGACCTCAATTTCTTCTGAAGGTCGTTACCTGCAGGAGCTCCACCCCCTTTTCCTCCAACAACATTGTCTGGGTTTTGCTTTACAAACACTTTTCAGTCAGAGGTTAATTTTCATTCAACCTTTATTTAAACAGATAAGTCACATTGAGCCTCGAAGACTCATTTACAAGTGAGATCTGTTGGACAGACAATAAAAGTGGTGAAAAATGACACATAGGGTTTGGAGACAAAAAAAATTCCTAACATATTTTTGATTTCTGCACGCAGATCAAACATATGATAATGAAAAAAAGTCTCGCACACAAGCACATAATGATGCCGACATTACGCAGAAGGGGGGAGGAGAGGGGAGACTCAAAGGCGGGTACTTTGGGGGGGGGGCTGCCGGCCACAGCCAGAAACGAAGCCAAAGTTCTGAACTGATGACAAATGTTTATTCAGCTGGGCTCCACTGACGTCCATGGAGTAGCAGATTTGGGAGGGCGAGAGCGTCAAGTTTACAAATCATCAGCAGGCATGTTGAGATAAGACGGCCTATCAAGGCCAGTCGGGGAGCCGAATGTCAGATAAACATGTTTGTTTTGGGGACAGGCAGAACTTTAATGACATCTACTTTCTGTGTTGGTCTACTCACTTAAAAAATGTCCTAATTAAATAATAATAATGAATTCAATTTATAACGCACTTTTCATTAGTGAAAATCTCAAAGTGCTACACACATTCATACACCGGTAGTGGCAGACTACCATGCAAGGTGCTTTCCAGTCCTACCGGGAGCAACTCGGGGTTAAGTGTCTTGCCCAAGGACACAACGACACATGGTGTGGGGAACCGGGATTTGAACCGCCAACCTTCCGATTGGGGGACGACTGCCATTACCACTACGCCACGGCCGCCCCATAAAAATGACCGTACCAATGAACCTGTCTCAGAAAATCCCCAAGATGTAATCCATTCAGCCAAAAGTCTGGTTTCTCGAGACATGAACCAAGCCATCATGTAAGGCAGGCAGCCTGACCAGATCCATATTAGCTGCCTTCTTCCTTTTGTGTTGATAGGAACGAGCCAAATCCAAAAAGCAGGAACCAGTTATCATAAATCCAATTAAATATGTGTCCTTAAGATCCACAGATGACAGCAGAGATAGACACATCATCAAGTCTTCAAGTCGATGAGATATCCAGCTGTGTGCATGCCAACAGGACAAATCGGCTCGCCTACATGGTTAAAGCTACTTGTGCTTTGTTTTGTGTGTAGCTATATGTTGCAACTTCTGGTTGCGTAAGTTTAGTCTTTGTTTGCTATGATCCTTTAAAAGTCCTATTTGTGACTGATTTCTTCATTTACAGTCATACCACCCTGAACACGCCTGATCTCATCTGGTCTCGGAAGCCAAGCAGGGTCAGGCCTGGTTACTACTTGGATGGGAGACTGCCTGAGAATACCAGGCGATGTAAGCTTTTGCACTTCTCACAAACCACACCATGGGGTACGTTGTTCAAGCCAAGAGCCCTTGTCAGTACTGCGGTGCTCATCACTCCTAAAGGTCAGATCCTAGAACCACCCCTGATTCAGATGTAGAGATGCTGAAAGGTGCAGGCCACTGATGGCTGCTAAGTGTTTACTCCAAAACACCCATAGCTGCAATCAGAACAGTTTTTGCGTGAGGTCTGGTGTGCTAACTTTTGGAATAAAACTAGTGCAAGTCAATACTTGTACATTCTGATGAAATTTCATTGTGTAAAAAAACAGACATTGGAGAACTTGAGACTGAGAGGACAGCTGTCTTAGTCTGTGACTCTCAGGGGGAGCAACATGAATAAGTTGACAGTTGGATGGACACACACACACTCACTCTCCCCCCACACACACACCGTCTGCCAGAACATAAACACGTTTTAGCTGTATCATCTCTCTGTAACACTTAACACCCCGGCGTCGGGTGTTAACACGCTACAAGCCGTGCTAATGCACTGTGACCAGTCTGGTTTCAGTGTCATTATTGCACATGTGCTTACATTCATGCAGACACATGCAGAAGAGTTTTATGATGATTATTTAAGAAACTCTGAGAAAGTGTCTCAGCCTGAGAGCTCAGGCTTTAATAAAACATGATGAGACTTTATGTCAAGTCAATGATCGAAACGTTTGTCTTTTTAAATCCTTAATTCCCTACTTTCTTGTTTTTTTTTAAAGTAATTCTAGTGCATGAACCTTGAAGCAGTCGTGCCTTTTTGCTCATTATTCTTCAGTTTCAGTTTTTGTATTGTCACATTACAATGTACTGCTGGACAATGTTAGAAAAAAGTAGCAAAAGATTTTCAGATGCAATATTTTTTGTCAGCCCAGTGGCTCAGTTGATAGAGCTGCTGCCTCTCAGCGAGCATGTTGTCCTGGTTCAAATCCAGCCCAGGACTTTTCTGGGTGGAGTTTGCATGTTCTCTCGGTGCATGCGTGGGTTTACTCCGGGTGCTCCGGTTTCCTCCCACAGACCAAAAACATGCATGTTAGACTGATTGGTAACTCTAAATTGTCCCTAGGTGTGAGTGAGAGAGTGAATGTTTGTCTCTATGTGTCCCTGTGATGGACTGGAGACATGTCCAGGGTGTCCCCCACCTCTCGCACAGTGACGCTGCATATGGGCACCAGTGACCCAAAAAGGAAGAAGAGGGTAAAGATGATGGATGGAAGAAGAAGGGATTTTGTTGAACAGAGTGGAGGTGTATTTTAGTGTGGAAACATCAGTCTGTGTGACTCATCAATGAGTTTAACTGGAACTTTGGATTTTACGAGACAAAACTGGCATTTTGAGACTTTTCATTCAACCTTTATTTAGTCAGGTAAATCTCATTGAGCCTCGAGGCTCATTTACAAAAGCGACCTGCTACAAACTAAAGAATGATGAACAGCAATGATAGAATTTTCTTAAACAACAAACAACAGAAAAACATAAGAGAGAAATACTTTAGAGGTTTTCCCAGAGTCATAGTTTAAGTTCTGTGATTTGTGATTGTGTCATATGTCATATACTGTATGCTGGTGAAGATTCTCAGCCATCCAGGACATGATAAAATCAGAACAAGCGTTCAGTACAAAACAACTGGACATATGTCATATCATTCTATCAAGGAATGTTTCATTAAAACTGTGATGATGTCACAGTTTAACCTTAGAGTTGTCTAATTTTTCAAAAGTCTATCCATCCATCCATCCGTCCATCCATCTATCCATCCAGCCATCCGTCCATCCATCTATCCATCCATCTATCCATCCATCTATCAATCCATCTATCCATCCATCATCTGTTTGCTCATCTGTCCGTCCATCCATCATTCATCCATCCATCCATCCATCATCTGTTTGCTCATTTGTCTGCCCATCCATCCATCCATCCATCATCTGTTTGCTCATTTGTCTGTCCATCCATCCATCCATCCATCATCTGTTTACTCATCTGTCTGTCCATCCATCCATCCATCCGTTGGTCCATCTGTCTGCTCATCCATCCATTATCCTCCGGCCTGCCCACCTGTCTGTCTGTCCATCCATCCATCCATCTATCCATCCATCTATCCATCCATCTATCCATCCATCATCTGTTTGATCATCTGTCCGTCCATCCATCATCCATCCATCATCCATCCATCCATCATCTGTTTGCTCATCTGTCTGTCCATCCATCCATCATCCATCCATCCATCCATCCATCCATCCATCATCTGTTTACTCATCTGTCTGTCCATCCATCCATACATCCGTTGGTCCATCTGTCTGCTCATCGATCCATTATCCTCCGGCCTGCCCACCTGTCTGTCCATCCATTCATCCATCCATCCATCCATCCATCCATCCATCCATCCAGCTTTACCTGCTTCTTCCATTTCAGGTCACAGGGGTCACTGGTGCCCATGTCCAGAGGCAGGGGACACCCTGGACATGTCTCCAGTCCATCACAGGGACACAATGAGACAAACAACCATTCACTTTCTCACTCACACTTAGAGACAATTTAGAGTTACCAGTCAACCTAACATGCATGTTTTTGGTCTGTGGGAGGAAACTGGAGTACTCGGAGAAAACTCATGCATGCACGGAGAGAACATGCAAACTCCACCCAGAAAGGCCCCAAATCTGGGATTTGAACCAGCAACCTCGCAGACAGAAAAGCTCTACCAACTGAGCCACCGTGCTGCCCAGTTATATGAGTTCAAATACATTTTAATATCTTCTAAATAAGACACTGTAAGAAAGTAAGAATTTCATGAGTGAAGACCACGTGCTTCTGCCACTTATGGTTTAAGAACATTTTCAAAACAGCCTTTAATTTTCACACAGTTAATCCTTGTTGGGGATTATATTCACATGCTGTGTTTTTGTGGGCCTGCCTTTATCAGTGTCAGGGAGTGAAAGACACAGGTGTATATAGTGACCCTGATCATCCACTGACAGCAGTTTTAACTGTTCTTTTAACTGGTCCTATTTTCACCTACTCTTGTCGAATTTAAAGTGTCAAATTAGTACAAAACTAAGACCCACATTATTATTGAGTTTTAGAGAAGACAGTTAATTCATGTTGCAGGCATTAGCAGCATCAGTTTCTTTTAAAACTCAATTTTTTATTTTATTTTATTTGCACAGTTAATCTAATTTGATAGAAATGTATTAAACATGGGCTGCTTGGTGGCTCAGTTGGTAGAGCGGCCACCTCTCAACGAGAATTTTGCCTGTTCAAATCTTGGGTGGGGACCTTTCTGGGTGGAGTTTGTATGTTCTGTCCATTCTGCATGGGCTTTCTCCAGGTACTCCAGTTTCCTTCCACATACCAAAAACATGCATGTTAGACTGATAACTCTAAATTGTCCCTGGGTGAGAGAGAGAGTGAATGGTTGTTTGTCTCTGTGTGTCCCTGTGATGGACTGGAGACCTGTCCAGGGTGTCCCTGCCTCTCACACAGTGATAGGTGGACATGAGCACCAGTGACCCCCACAACCTGAAAAGGATAAAGCGGGTAAAGATAAAGGATGCGATGGACAGTATTAGACATTTTTTTTGTCCTTTTACTGCACCTGTACACTCTTTCTACATCCAGATTATCTATGGCTCGGATGGTTAAGTACTTTGGCGACCACGACACATGGACTTGTATCTATACAGCGGGGATCAAAAGGCTCATTAGTGTGAAGGGGCAGCAGTAAGGTGTGAGTCCACATGAGTATGCACTTCTGTTCAAGCACCTCAGCCTTGTTGAGTCATAATGGAGCCTGTAATTTATAGTCCCTGATAGCTGCCATTGCAATTGCTTCTGCACTAACAACACAAACCTATTGTTTTCTTGCTCTGGCTTCATGTCTGAAACATTTTGTTGTTGATACGTGGCACTTGTCCAGCATCTCTCTGTTCCATTCTCCCACTCGCTTCATCTTTGTTGACCTTGCTGAATGTCTCCTCCTCGTATCCAGTCTGCTCTAATCTCACAGCTTTTTTTTGTATTGACCGGCCTTCTCTTTCAATGTCTTTTTCCCTTTGTCCAGCCACTGATACAGCTGCTTAGGCTGTCAGTTTTATGTTTCAGTATATACAGTTAAGATTTCTTGTCCTATTTCTTTCTTTGATCTTATTTCACATCATTCCAATATCCTGTTTCTTCTGCTTATTTTCCCCACTGTGTGATATCCAACCCATACTGGTGGAAATTAGATGGCTCATTGTCAGCACAGCTGAAAAAACTGCATTGATTTAAAACCCCAAAGACTTGGGCAAAAGTGTAAATAAAATCAATAATTTGAACAATTCATAAACCCATATATTTTTCATAGTGGAACTTATTAAACACATCAGCTGTTTAAACAAATAAATTGTAACAACAACGAACTGAAACAGAACAGATACATCTGTGTGGAGTCATGCATCCACACAGTTTAACTTGCTTCAGCTCAAAATAGCGTTGAGTAAATGTGTGATTGCATGCAGCCGTTTGTTTGCTTGATGGCAAAAAATGTTAACAACCATTGTCGAGAATTTATTCAAGCTAGACTTCCTGACCGGGAGACCACAGACAGTATGGATCGGGAGTAACACATCTAGCACCATCACATTGAACACAGGGGCCCCACAAGGATGTGTGCTGAGCCCCCTTCTATTCACCCTGCTAACACACGACTGCACACCATCGTACAGCTCCAACCACTTCATCAAGTTTGCGGACGACACAACAGTGGTGGGTCTCATCAGCAACAACGATGAGACGGACTACAGGAACGAGGTGAGCCGCCTGGCCTTGTGGTGCGGACACAACAATCTCACTCTCAACGTGGAGAAGACAAAGGAGATTGTTGTGGACTTCAGGAAGAGGGATGCCCAACATGCCCCTCTGACCATCAACAGCACCGCAGTGGAGAGAGTAGACAGCACCAAGTTCCTGGGAGTGCACGTCTCAAAGGACCTGTCCTGGAGCAGGAACACTGCAGCACTGGCAAAGAAGGCTCACCAGCGTCTCTACTTTCTCCGCAAGCTGAAAAGGGCTGGAGCTTCAACCCCCATCATGAGCACCTTCTACAGAGGTGCCATAGAAAGTGTCCTGACCAGCTGCATCACTGTGTGGTTTGGTGCATGTACTGCATCCTGCCGCAAGAGCCTCCAGCGCATTGTGAGAGCAGCTGAGAAGATCGTGGGCACCTCCTTGCCCTCACTGCAGGACTTACACAGCAAACGCCTCACTCGGAAAGCCCACTGCATGGCAGGTGATCCCACACACCCACTACACAGCTGCTTCAGACTGCTGCCATCAGGGAGGAGACTGAGGAGTCTCCAGGCTCGAACCAGCAGACTGAGAGACAGCTCTGTTCATCAGGCAGTCAGAATGCTAAACACTCTGCCTGCTCTGCCCCCCCTCCCATTTGAACTGCCTTAACACTAAAACTTTCTCACACATTACCACTCAACACAAAGTTTTTAACACTGGACTCTGTGTCATCAAACGGGTTATTCACTAAACTCTCGGTCATGTGCTCATACAGTTTGCACTACTTCTCATACTTGCACTAATGTTTGTATTACATCACTGCCTATAATCATAATACTGTTTACATTCTCTGTTTACATTTATTAATACTGTTTACTTTTATTACTACTGCTTATATGTAATTACTACTGTTTACATTTACACTACTCTAATATCTACACCACTGCTGGTACATATACAGTGTGCTCTGAACAGTCTTATTTAGGGATGCCCAATGTGCCTTACTGCATATGCCACTTTTTGTCTCTATAACAACATCAACTACTACCTCATACATATACTGTGTACATTAACTCATACGCTGCTTTGCCACTTTGCAAATGTCAATGCTAGAAACCTTTAGTTTATTTTAGTTATACTTTTTATACTCTTTTTTTATACTAGTATGCAAAAACTCAGGACAGTATTATGTTCATTAAATGTTTAATGTTTTAGTTTTAGAGTTGGTGTAAATTTTCATACTCTTATACCACTATGCAAAAAACTCAGGACAGTGTTAGTTTTACTATTTTATGCTTATGTCTATTATTATATGTTTCAGTGTTTCAATGTTTAGATGTTTACTGTTGCACCGAGGGACTGAGAGAAACGCAATTTCGGTCCTGTGTATGTCCTGTACAGTACATATTGCAGATCTGACAATAAAGTTGACTTTGACTTTGACTTAAATGGACACACATCTATAACATATTACTATGTGCAGTAGAGCTATCATTTCTAACCCGGCTGAAGCCTGACCTGACACGACACTAATTTGGGGCGGGCCATGATGATTGTGCTGGATGGGCGGGCCGGGTCAGTGTCAGGCTTTTGATTGTGTCAGCGGGTCAGCTGTGATCCAATTATATGGCAAACTGGCTTACCATAACATCCAGTTATATGACAACATGGCTTGCCATACTTTCACCAGCTTCACATGGCCATTTCACCGCAAACTGACCAAACTTGAGGTAAAATAAAGTTCAGTTAAGCTTAAGATGGGACTATACAGTACTATAGTTTATGAAAATCTTAGAAGCTCTATATGAAAAGAATTGTGTGCAAAAAAATTATACAAAGAGAAATATTGTTGACCAACCATGGATGACAAAAGGGTTGAGAAATGCGTGTAAAAAATAATTATTTGTATTCATGCTTCTTGAAATTGTAAACACAAAATGCTGAAGAAAATATAATAAGTATACTGTAAAAATAAATTAGTAGGGATTATAAGGAAACATAAGAAGGAATATTATAGTGATTTATTAAAGTAATAGTGATATGAAAGCAACATGGCGAGTAATGAATAATGTTCTGAAGGATCATAAAGTAAAAACAGGTATTTCACAATATTTTGTAAAGGACAACGATGAAATTCATGATGAGAATGAAATTGTAAATGGATTTAATCAATATTTTGTGAATGTTGGATCAAGCCTTGCAGCTAAAATACCAAAAGTAGATAATAATGTGAGCCATTCAATTATAGGTTTTGCAAATAGTATTTTTCTAAATTGAACAGACAAAGAAGAAATAATGAATGTAGTAAAAAATCTTACAGACAAGAGATCAAAAGACTGGGTGGACATGGATATGATGTTTGTAAAGGACATAATGAGTCATGTTATTGAGCCGTTTACAAATATATGTTATTTATCATTCTCACAGGAAAATTCCCAGATAATATGAAAGTAGCTAAGGTACCGTAATTCCTCTTTTTAAAAATGGTGATAAATGTATGTTCAACAACTATAGACCAACATCCTTGTTACCACTGTTCTCAAAAATTCTAGAAAAACTATATGTGAACAGACTAGATCAATTTATTGACAAACAAAATGGCCCTTCATCACGAACCGTTCGTACGCACAGATTTGTTCTTAAGCTGTGCGTACGAGTGATTTAGGATCATTTGTGGCATTCAACAATGTTTTCGTATCCTAAGATTATTTTCAGATACGAACAAAATTTACGAGTGGTCCGGACCTGTCGTATAATTTAGGAGCGTCAGTCTGCTGTCATCCAGACGGAATTTCTCCACTAATAACTTCATATTTCGTTATTTAGAAAATATTTTGGGTTTAAAAAAATCACGCACCATAATTATTCTTGACAATAGGTTATTCTGTTTGAATTAGAATTATAATTTTAAGTTTAATTTGTCTGGTGTGTCGCGCAGGCTTCAGTGAGTCGTGCGCTCCCCTTGGTCATCAAAGCCCTCCTCATATTAACACCCAGGTACATAAAATTCCCATACACCGCCGCAGAACAAGTACGAATTAAGACTGATTTTCATGCTATTGCTGGACTGCTGTGCCAAACACCATCGGAGCAATAGATTATTATATCTGATTCGAAATATAACCTGCAGAATGTGGTTGCGCGATGACCAGGAGGAGCGCGCATGACTCATTTGTGCGTGCGCCACAGCGCGACTGAGAGCAGATCTCCGAACGCGTGGAGTTCCTCCTTTTACTTCTTGAGTTTGAATGAATGGACACTTCCTGCTGTCAAAAGGCAGGAAACGTGGCCTTATATGGTGTTTTGAGGGGTGGGAATTATGTAAATGACCTCTCCGCGAGCACGCGCAGGTTGATAGAACAGGTGGGATTCATTAAATTTACGCAGCCATTTACACACTTTTCTTGAGGATAGAAGACTTTGTTGAATCTGACGTGGCATGTTTGTACGAACGCTTCGTACGAACAAAAGTAGGAGAAATTTAGGATAAAAATACGAACATTTTCGTGAATGAGGGCCAATATTCTAAGCAACAGTCAGTATGGGTTTAGAGCAAAAAAAAAACTCTACATCAATGGCTCTCATGGAATTAATGGAACAAATAAGTACTGCTGTCGATCAAAAACAATATTGTGTCAGTAATTTTGTTGATTTATAAAAAAGCATTCAATACTATTGACCACACCATTCTCCTTGAAAAATTGAACAAATTTGGTATTAGAGGGCCAGCGTTACAGTGGGTATTTAGCTATTTGAAAGATAGAAAACAGTTTGTACAGATAAATGGTGTAAGATCTGACCTCTGTAATATCACATGTGGAGTTCCTCAAGGCTCTGTACTTAGACCAAAGCTATTTATTTTATATGTGAATTACTTGGTAAATGTGTCAGGACTCAGGACTCCTTAAATGTGTACTTTTTGCTTATGATACCACATTTTTTTGTTTGGGTAAAGATATAGAACAGATAATGGAGTTGATAAAGACATAATTTGTCAAAATACAAACTTGGTTTAAACTCAATAAATTATTCTTAAATCTAGATTAAAAAACTAATTACATGATATTCAGTAATAAAAAGAAAACTGTTAATGTTCCACTTAAAATTGAGGGTGTTGAGATTTGTAGAGTGAGTGAGGTGAAGTTTTGGGGTGTTATTATTGATGACAAACTGACATGGAAAGTTTGGAAACATCACATAAATTCTGTAAGAATAAAAATAGCTAAATCTATTGGAGTACTGTGCAAAGTCAGAGACTTATTAAATGATAAAGCTCTGTATTTGTTGTATAACACAATCATTGTTCCACACTTAATCTATTGTATTGATGTTTGGGGGAAAGCGTGTAAAACGATCACAAAGCCTATTTTTGTTTTACAGAAAAGAGCTGTAAGAATTATCACTAGAAAGCATTACGGTCATCCATCAAGCACATTATTTTATCAACTGAAGTTATTGAAGTTCCATGATTTGGTAGACTATAATATTTTATCAGTTATGTATAGGGCTCAGAATAACACATTACCCTTAAATATCCAAATGCATTTTGTTAAAAGACAAAGTTATAATAATAATAATAATAATAATAATAATAATAAATTCAATTTATAACGCACTTTTCATTAATGAAAATCTCAAAGTGCTACAAAGTGCAACAGAATTAAATGTCAATAAAACAAGTAATGAAACAAGTAAAATCAATAACAGTATCAACTAAGATCAAAGATAGAATCATGAGGAGGCAGAGTATGCTTGGTTAAAAAGAAAGGTCTTCAAGCTGCTCTTAAAGTCAACCAGTGACTGTGGGGCTCTCAGGCAGTCAGGAAGAGAGTTCCACAGGTGGGGGGCAGCCACACTGAAAGCCCGGTCTCCCATGGTCCTTAATTTGGTTCTCGGAATGTGAAGTAGATGACTGTTCTGTGACCGTAGAGACCGGGTGGATGAGTATGGTGCAAGAATGTCCTTTAGATAATCTGGTGAAGTTCCGTGTAAGCATTGATGTGTAATGAGAGCAGTTTTGTACTGAATTCTGTAGGTGACAGGAAGCCAATGAAGGTTATGGAGAATGGGTGTAATATGTTCAAATTTACGAACTCTCAACAAAATCCTTGCTGCACTGTTTTGAATATATTGAAGCTTCTGAAGGTATTTACCAGGGATTCCAATAAACAGGGAGTTGCAGTAGTCGAGCCTGGAGGAGACAAAAGCATGGACGAGCTTCTCAGCATCGGAAAAAGTTAGGGATGGGCGAAGTCTGGAGATGTTTCGAAGATGGAAGAAGCAAGTTTTAAACAGAAGCTTAATGTGATTTTCAAATGTAAGATGAGAGTCCATTTTTATTCCAAGATTTGTAACAGAGGTGGAGAGGGGGATGTCTTGTCCAGAAAAGGAAATTGTTGTTATAGTAGATGTTTGTACCTGGTGAGGGGTGCCAATCAGTATGGCCTCAGTCTTGGAGCAGTTTAATTGAAGAAAGTTCTGATTCATCCATGCCCTTATTTCCTCCAGGCAGGCAGAGAGGGCAGTGAGTGAAGATGGAGATGACAATGGGGAAGATGAGGAGGCTCCAGTCCTGATGTAAAGCTGTGTATCGTCGGCATAACAGTGAAAAGAAATGTTGAACTGATTAATAATTTGACCTAAAGGCAGCATGTAAAGGGAAAACAGCAGGGGCCCCAGAACTGACCCCTGAGGGACACCACAGGAGACACAGACTGTCTGGGACGTGGCGTTGCCAAGACTAACACATTCCAGCCTATTGGAGAGGAAAGATTTGAACCAGTCCAGGACAGTGTCACAGAGACCGACCTCCACATGAAGACGGTGGAGGAGGATACTATGGTCCACAGTGTCGAAAGCTGCAGTGAGGTCAAGGAGGACAAGGATGGAGGGAGAACCAGTGTCAGCAGCCATGAGGACATCATTGGTAACTCTCAGCAATGCAGTCTCAGTACTGTGAGCTGCCCTGAATCCAGACTGGAACTTCTCATACAGGGAGTGTTGCTGTAGGTGGTCCTGCAGCTGAGCAGCAACTGCTTTTTCCAGCACTTTAGACAGAAAAGGGAGGTGTGAAATTGGGCGGTAATTAGAAAAAATGTCGGGATCCAAATTGGATTTTTTCAGAAGAGGCCTAATGATGGCAGTTTTTAGAGGTAGTGGAACATGACCAGATTGTAGAGACTGATTTATTATTTGAGTGATTAATGGGCTTATTGCAGAGTGATTGTATTTTATGAGAGACGAGGGGAAAGGATCCAGGGCGCAGGATGAAGGCTTCATTTTCTTGATGATGGCCTCCACTTCACTCTGAACAACTTCATCAAAGCTGCTCAGGGACCCAGAATGCAGACGGGTAGATGGCACACTGAGAACAGTGAGGTTGTGGAGCTGAGATCTGATAGTGTCAACTTTGTTTTTAAATGATGAAAGGAACAGGTCGCATTTTTGAGCAGAGTCCTCAGGAGTTTGTTTAATGGGATTAAGCAGATGAGTTATTGTGGAGAAGAGCTGTTTAGAGTTTCCAGGGCAGGTGTTGATGATGTTGGAATAATATTTGGAGCGTGCTTCTTTAAGAGAATAGGCATACGCTTTCTGATGTTCTTTATATGCCTGCTTATGTACAGAGAGACCAGATGATTTTACACGTCTCTCAATAGCACGGCCAGTTGCCTTCATCTTGCGCAGCTCACCAGTGTACCAGGGGGCTGAACGGGAGAAAGACACCAGTCTTGACTTCAAGGGAGCATGTAGGTCCAGGAGCTCCCGGAGAGATTGGTTGTAGTAATCCACAGAGTCATCTGCAGATGAATGATTGACAGCGGTCAGGGCATGAAGATCAGCAGACAGAACATCAGGGGAAATGTTTTTAAAGTCACGGAACTGGATAGGTCGTTTTGGGTTTGAAGCAGGCGAAGATGAAGGCACTTCCAGGGAGATGACCCTGTGGTCTGAGACACCCAGGTCATATACAGACAAGTTATTGATGAGTACAGTGTCTGTAATCACCAAATCCAGAGTATGCCCCCTGCTGTGCGTAGGGGCGTCAACGTGTTGAGTGAGATTAAGAGAGTCCAAAAGAGACTTAAAATCTGTTGCCAGAGGTGAAGAGGAATTGTCCATGTGGATATTTAAGTCGCCAAGAAAAATGGTCTTCACAGGGGAGGTGCAGAAAAAAGTGAGGAGGTCATGCATCTCTGAGTTAAATGAAACATGTGGTTTGGGAGGCCTATAAATTAATATAACATTCATCAGAAGTGGGGCTTTGAAGCTGAAGGCCAGACATTCAAAAGAAGAAAAGTCCTGAGAAACCAGATGAGACAATTTTAAATTATTGCGGTAGATTACAGCCAGACCACCACCACGGCCAGTGCTGCGGGCTCTCTGCAGATAACTGTATCCAGAGGGACACGCTTCATTCAGAGAACTGAACACATCCGGTTTATGCCAAGTTTCTGTAAGACAAATGAGGTCTAAGTTCTTCTCCAGAATGTAATCATGAATTAAACATGATTTGTTGGATAGTGACTGCACATTGAAAAGTTCTAATTTAATACCAGTTGGAATAGGAGCTTTTTGAACCGGTTTAAGCAGACTGAAGTCCACTCCACGTTTTCCTTGCCACTTCGTGCGCTGTGAACTACAAGGGACTACAGACGCAACTTCCGTATTTACAAAATAAAATCACCACGGGCGGACCTAATCCTAGCTCTACACGGATTTATTTGTACAAAAATGCTTTCAAACTATCATTTATGACTACGCCTACAAACGCAATACAAGAAATAAATAAATAAATAAAGTATTTTATTCTGAAATGTAATACATCACTTCCTGTTGCTCAAACCATGTCCTGTCGCTCATTTACGAGAGAAGATCAAGGCAGCAGTCTCTACTGTTGTTCTCCTTCTTCCACCGAATGAATTGTTTTGTTCTGACTTACTTATTTATCACTTGATTTATCGCGCGATCCCGCAAATCCCGCGCATGCGTCTAGGAGCGGCGCATGCAGGCGGACCTGAGCTGAGCGGAGGTAGTGGAAATTGGAGTTTGAGACGCTCAGCTGCGACTTGCGGTGCGGAGCGGACCGTATGTAGTGTAATTTTGGGGTTAGGTTGCCATGTGTTGTTGTTGTCGGGCCGAGCAGCGCGGCGGCCGGCGAGCGACCCACGGCAGCTGCTCGAGGCCTGTGTTAGCTTCTGCTAGCCAGGCCATGAGCTGGTGTTGGAGCGGCGGTGCGGCGATCAATCTGCAGCTGCTGCTCCAGCCTGAGACGTCCACAGAGCTCACAGAGACGTTTCCAGCTAGTAATTAATCCATATGAAGCCATCCTGGTCACCAGTCTTCAAAGGCCGGCTCCCTGCAGCCGAAACTGACCTAAGATGGCGTCCGGTGTTCTGCTGTAACTAGTGACCCTGTAAACTGGAGACTTTCAAAGCAGCCTATAAGATGGCCTCCGGTGTTCTGCCTTAACTTGTGACCGTGAAAACTGGAGACCTTCTTCCTGTTATGACCGGAAGTTGCACAATTATTGCGCAATCATGACAAAAATGATCAGAAATGATCATTTTTATCATAATTATTATTTATAAAGCCTTTAAAACAACCACAGCTGCAACAAAGTGATGTACACATGAAATTAAGAACATTTAAACACAAAAAAAATTTTTATTTTATTTTTTTTTAATACAGTAATGTCATATTTTTATTAGATATGATACGTTCGTAGGTCCCGTTGTTCGTAGGTCGATGGAGTCGTAGGTAGGGGGTCACCTGTACATCTTTACTGTTTATACTCCATATTTACATTTGTTATTATTGCTGCCATGAACTTTGTGCATTTGTTTTTCTTCTAGTAGAAACTACGGTAGACGAACAGTTGGATGAGGCAGATGGCCACCATCCTGGTACTGGTTCTGCTGGAGAACTGGTTCAGCTGTTGTGTTCTTCATGGTAAAAAAAAAAAAAGAGTTGTTTCTTTCCACGGTTGCCCAAATGGGCTTGCTTTCCCACCACCTGCAGAAAGGGCCATATGGGTCCAGTGCATGACTCCATGGGCTGCGGCCAAAGGCAGGGGCCTTGGTGCTCTGACCCTGGCTTACCAAAGCTGGCTCTTGGGACATGGAACATAACCTTTCTGGTGGGGAAGGAGCCTGAGCTTGTGCGTGATGTTGAGAGGTACCGACCAAATACAGTATGGATGGCTCACCTTGGTGCATAGCATGGGCTCCAGAACAAATGTCTTTGAGAGGGACTGGACCTTATTCCACACTGGAGTTGCCCATGACGAGAGGCACCGAGCTGATGGAGGTCTACTTATAGTCCCTTGGCTTGGTGCTTGTGTGTTGGAATTTTTCCCTGTAGATGAGAGGGTATCCCTGCACAGTTGGTTGGGGGTAAGAGCTCTGACAGTTGTTTGTGCCTACACGCCAAAGTTTGTGTTGGAAGTGAAAATTAAATGCAATTGTCTGGTTTCTTTAAAAATATCAGTGTTTACTTATTCCTATTTCCCAATGTTCTGATTTAGATTGTAAAATATTATTGGACTGAATTGACTGCATGTGGCTGGATTTGAATCTGGACCTGTTTTGACCTCATTTGTATTGTATATAATTAAATATAACTGAAGTTACTTCTTTGTAAAGTTTCTTAAAATGACTTGGTGTGATCTGGTTCTGTACAAATAAAGTAAATTTATATTATCATCTCTTTCAAACCTTAACACTCAAGCTGTTCAGTGCATCCAGCAAGAAACATTGTTAATTACCATCATGAATGAAATCCAACTTTAATGGTACAAAATGCTTTGCAGGTATTTTTTTCAATTTCAAACAGTATCAGTGTTGTATCTGACATCAGTTTGCTACAGACAACAGTTCTTAATATTATAAGCACCAGTCAGGTTTCCCTCATAGTATAACACACAACATGTGCGTTTGGGTGTGTGAGGCTACACTGACATGATTTGTTAACTTTGGTCAGCCCCTGCTGATCTCTAGGGAATTGCCTATAGAAAGTTGGAGGCAGGCATTATAACTTTGCCCTTGGCAACGCAAAAAGTTGCAAGTCTAGTTGCTGCAGTCATCACTGATGAAGAGATAAAACAGGAGGAGGCGAAGGGAGGCTTGATCTCAGCATACTTAAGAAGTAATGACTACAGAGGGCCATCCAGCCATGACCACAACCAATGCATTCTATCTATCTATCTATCTATCTATCTATCTATCTATCTATCTATCTATCTATCTATCTATCTATCTATCTATCTATCTATCTATCTATCTATCTATCTATCTATCTATCTATCTATCTATCTATCTATCTATCTATCTATCTATCTATCTATCTATCTATCTATCTATCTATCTATCTATCTATCTATCTATCTATCTGTCTGTCTGTCTGTCTGTCTGTCTGTCTGTCTGTCTGTCTGTCTGTCTGTCTGTCTGTCTGTCTGTCTGTCTGTCTGTCTGTCTGTCTGTCTGTCTGTCTGTCTGTCTGTCTGTCTGTCTGTCTGTCTGTCTGTCTGTCTGTCTGTCTGTCTGTCTGTCTGTCTGTCTGTCTGTCTGTCTGTCTGTCTGTCTGTCTGTCTGTCTGTCTGTCTGTCTGTCTGTCTGTCTGTCTGTCTGTCTGTCTGTCTGTCTGTCTGTCTGTCTGTCTGTCTGTCTGTCTGTCTGTCTGTCTGTCTGTCTGTCTGTCTGTCTTCATGCGTCTGTCTCCCTTCACATCTCCTGTGCCTCACAACAAATCCCCCATCAGCCCCTTCTCGAGCTGGTATTGATTGCATCCTCACAGCTTCATTAGGATTCTCCCTCTCACCTTGTTGGATGCAGCCCTGGAGCAGTTATCCAGCAGGGCTCTTGAGAGAGACGCACTTGGGCTACATGTCGGCTCTTCCCACATTTCACTTTTAGCAGATTTACTTGCCTTATCTGCTCATTCCAGGCTGCTGAAACGGTGCTTCCAGGGTGTTCCCGTGTCACCGTCTCCTTCGTGCTGGGGTTACTGTCATAAAGATGTGTCACTGGCAAACTGAAGGTGATGATTCAATTTACAAGTGTGTCTCTGGGGTTGATTTGTATTCAGCATGCTTCAACAAAAAAGAGGTTTTTATACACTATCATTTCGTTAGGTCTTCGTCATGTTTCTGATCTAAATCTCTCCCGCCAGCAGATCACCTCAGCGTTTTAGTAGAAATCTTTCCAAAGTTTTAGTGGCAGAGGTTAAATTTAAGATGTTAACTAAAGTCTACAGGTGAAAACATGAAATAAAAAAACAAAAAGCCCATGACCTTCTCAAAAAAGAACATATGCTGTGATTCTAACACACATGGGACAATTTGTTGTCATGTGGGTAAACTATTAGGGCTTCTTGTGAGCCAGATGTTGATGAACCATGTGGGCTTCTTGTGAGCCAGATGTTGATGAACCATGTGGGCTTCTTGTGAGCCAGATGTTGATGAACCATGTGGGCTTCTTGTGAGCCAGATGTTGATGAACCATGTGGGCTTCTTGTGAGCCAGATGTTGATGAACCATGTGGGCTTCTTGTGAGCCAGATGTTGATGAACCATGTGGGCTTCTTGTGAGCCAGATGTTGATGAACCATGTGGGCTTCTTGTGAGCCAGATGTTGATGAACCATGTGGGCTTCTTGTGAGCCAGATGTTGAGGAGTTCAAAGGAACATCTTCCTGGATGTCTTCTTCCCTGACCTCTGACCTCTTCTTGGTGTTGTGAGGGGTGTTAGTGGAATGTTTGGAGCTGAGATACGGAGCAGGTTCTGTGAACAGAACTCACCAGAACCAAGGTTTGGGAGTGTGCAGCCAGATGTTTGTCTGCTGAACATCTGCAGAAACAGGAGACATGTTTTCTTTCTCCTGTCTGCTCTAATGCGTCCACTTGAAGGTTCTAATAGAAACACATTGTGACAGCAGGTGAAACGTTTCCACTGAACATCTGCTGGTTCTTCTATCATCTCTACTGACTTGTTGAACCAATGATCCTGGAGGTGATTGATCCCTGCACAGTGATCACATGACCGCAGCAAGAATCCACTGAAGAGGCTGCAAATAGAGCAACAAGAGTGAAGCAGAGAACAGGCTGAAAATGAAGAAGTGGACAGAGAAATGATCAAATGAAGCATTTAGTGTTTCCATTTGAACAGAGCAGCTGGAGCTGAAGCTTTTGATCC
>JBBPBX010040879.1:9439-29145 GCA_038048925.1 Garcialebias charrua
TTAAGCATTTCTCAATTCTTCAAAGATCAGGGAGTTTATTCACAGACATGGTCCAGGCTGAAACAATGAAGACAGAGGATTTTCTACTAGCCCAGCCAAAACGTCTAGCTTTTCTAAGATAACAGCCAAGCAGTGTGCCTGAAATGATAGGCAGTCTCCTGGTGGTGACAAGGCAATAGACATTTCACACATTGAAGAGGCAGCCATTTGATGAGTTTATGATTTACGTTAAATAATCATGCAAACTTTCTACACAAGGTGCCAAGCAGTCTCGTCAGTGACACTGGATATGTTTTAGCAGATCTGATATCACAAGAAAGATAAAGTCACAAATACTCTTTCATTTGTTTCTGAGACATTGCTCACTTGGTTTGTTTCAGTTGTTTCAGAGCTCTTATCTATATTTTGATTGGCTAATACTAAATTGAGATTATCTTGTTTTCTTTGTGAAACGAAAACCAACGTTCTTCTACAGTTGAGCTCAAATTGTGCACATATGTATATTTGTGGTCACATAATAGTTTACTTACTTAGGATGCGAGAGAAATGTGAGTTTAGTAAGGAGTAAACCAAAGAAGAGTTAAATTATCTGAACAGCTTCCTCCTCCGTTGACTCCATGACTGAAATGATGAGAAATGAATGAATTTGTCATGAGCAAATTAAAATCGGGTCCAGCGTGGCTGAGGGAGGTTCTGCAGATTTCCTGGTGTAATGGTCTGATGTGTGTGTTGCTGGACCAGCGCTCCCTGTTTTTTTTTTTTTTTAGAACTTTTTATTAACATATAAACACAGAACACCGCTGCGGCTGAAGCTGCCGGCTCTCGCCTTTTAATTTTTCACCCGACCTGTCAATCAATTCAGTAGGCGTGTCAGCAAATGACCAATCAGCGACCTCAATTTGTCCCGTAGGTAAACGCTCTGCGCTGCAGCTTTTCAAATGACGTCAAGAATTTGGTGCGAAAACGCTGGAGCCTCACGCTGAGCTATGGGGGTAAACTGTCTGCGTTCAGCGCGTGCATACGGACATGCGTACGGTCGTATGCAGAGCTATACTGGAGCCTTAAGTGAGCCACACGAGCGGCATGGACTGTTTATTTAAAATAATCAAGCACAACCTGAACCGAGCCTTTAGTCCTCCTCTGCAATCAGCAGGCCAGGCCACCGGGAAATGTCCCGGTGCTCCCGATGGCCAGTCCAATTGGCTCAGTAACTGTAGCATCAGTCTGTCTGCTCTCTTTCACAGTGCTCTTTTAAAGCATTAAGAGAGTTTAGAAATTTGTTAAGAACATTGCAAGAGTGTGGGAAAGGTTTATAAAGCTTTTATATATATATATATATATATATAAATATGCAAAAAAAATGTAACGTCCTTATTTCACCGATTTTCACTTATCGCAGGGGTGTCTGGAACGTAACCCCCACAATGGTGCACATTGAAATTGCACAATGAGTTATTATTCTGATCCTTGTTTGCAACATCTTCTTCTTCTTTCGGCTTTTCCCTTTTCAGAGGTCTCCACAGTGAGTCATCCTCCTCTATCTCTCTCTGTCCCCTGCATCCTCTGTCCTCACTCCAATACCTCCATGTCCTCTCTAACTGCACCCTTATAGCTCTTCTTTATTCATTTTTTCCTGGTAGCTGCATTTCTAACATCCTTCTACCAATATACCCACCGTCCCTCCTCTGGACATGTCCAAACCATCTCAGTCTGGCCTCCCTAACTTTATCTCCCAGTTGTTCAACCTGTGCTGTGTACCTCTGATGATCTCATTCCTGATCTTATCCTTCCTTGTCACTCCTAAGGAGAACCTCAACATCTTAATTTCTGCCACTTCCAGTTATTTCCTTGTTTGCAACATCTGTTTTTTTGATATTGTTTATTAAAAGGATAAAATTCATAAGAAAGCTGTGAGGATTGTGTTCCCTCGTGTGTGTCTCCATCTTATGTTCATTCCTGCTCCTCAGTTATTTTCCCTTGTACAAAGTATAATCATCTCTTACCTGTTGTTCTTCCCAGGTGTTGTCATTAGTCTTTCATTAACGTTACTATTTAGTCTGCATCTCTGCGTTCCTCATTGTCTGGACAGTATCCTGCTAAGCTCCATGTTTCTGTCTCCTATGTGTCTCCAGCTTTTATGTACGTTTACTGCCCCGTTAGATCTTGTTTTGTTTTTTACTTGTTATTGTAATTCTGAGTCATTGTGGTCTGCCTACACTTGGATTCGACACCTAACCACCAGAATGCGACAAAGAAAGAGAATCAAAGCAAGGGAAATACTGAGTCGTTTTCTCACAATGGTCACACCGTGGTTAATAATTCAGCTTGAAATAAACAAAAATATTGCATTTATCCTGAGACATCCGCCGTGAGTCTCACCTGTAATGTATTTGTTTATGTCTATTTTTAATTAGCCTTTTTTATGTGACAACAAAGATCAAGCTGGTCTTTAAAGGTTTTGCAGAAGCAGGCCAACATTAATAGTGGATATAAAAAATAATAATTCTGGTCTTCTGGAAATTCAAAAAGCAAAGCAAAAACAAAACAAAACAAAACAAAAACAGCATTTTTTTCTTTTTTTTCCTTTCGTTTTTTGAATGTCAAGAGGACCAGAATTAACTTTTTTAGATTTTTCTACCTGGATTATTGAGCATGCATCAGGATATTAATAGTGGTTCCCTTATCAGTCAGTCACTCGGTGCAACATACTTGCTATGGGAAATTGCGCCCCCGCGATTACCTGAAGGAATACACTCACGCCTTTACGGCAGGGGCGTCAGCGTCACGCCAGAGACCCCGCCCTCTGGGTATTTAAGGCGCCGACGCCCATCCCACTTCCTCTTATTGCCCTTCACCTCGCTAAACCTGAACTTCTCTTCTCTTCGCGGGACTTCTCTGTTGCTTCATCGCTCAACCAGAGGTGAGCTTGATCCCTACACTGGGCGTACAGAGAATTCTTCCTGCGTACTACCGGGCTAGCGAAAGCTAGTCCGGCACATTTTTCCTTAACCCCAAAGTTTTTTCTTCTCCTCTTTCCGCAGACTGCTTCGCTCGACGGCTCTAACTGCGTCACATCGCTACCTCTGCTAATTTCGTAGCAGGCTAGCCAGCGAAAGCGACTCGACCGAAGAGACGTCTAAAAAACAAACAAAAAACAACAACAAACACAGTAACATCAGCAGCACGGCCCCCTATGTTCTTCCAGCCAATATAAAGGGAGGGGCCATAATTCCCCCCCTCCCTCGCGGCTCACGGGGTGTTACCCTAATCAATAAGCCCAAGCTGGGTGCCTCGGGACTGTCTGCAACAGACAGTGCCAGAGGCGTCCGCAAACAGGCCCGTCAGTCCTCACAGAGACAGGTAAGGGGGGTCACGTGTTCCAGCCCCCGCCCCGTTGTAAACCACGGGGCCGGCAATACACAAATTAAACAAACCTGTGACACGTCCGCGCTCCAGGGGTTCGCGCCGACAGAACCTGACAACCCACCTCCCTGGCCACCAGCTCCTATTCAACGGATTCCAGTAAGTGATGGGGGGTCACGACAGAAGCCCACAGGCCAAAACCTGTATCATTATCTCGAGCAGCTTCACATCCTCATGCTGAAGCTGTCCCCTCATCCTCAGTGGGCAACACACCCTGCTTAAGCAATGATCCTGCAGCGTGTGACCGCGCTCGATGTACTGAATCAGTTCTGCTCTCAAACGACCCCCCCCCCCATCGGGTGAATCACAGCCTCCCGGAGGTTCATCGGGCTCCAGGGCACTGATGAGGCCGGAGGCCAGTCAACCGGACCCAACCATGAAACGGGCTGGAGTCAGGAGGTCTGCTCGTATACAGAACTTGCACCTCCTCAGGACCATGACTCCCCACAAAAAGAGGAAAAACAGACATTCTGTTCCGCTTTTGCCTAATGATGACAGCAGATTGCTTCTGCCTCCCAACACTCTCGACCAGAGTGATATGGCAGCACATCTGCAGGAGGGCCCTCTTCCTAACCTGGTTGGCCCTCAAGGAGCCACAGAAATCAGGGCCCTTGAGGAGGAGCTGGCTCCGCCACCTGCTCCTCTCCAGGGATCCACCACGTCACCAGAAGGAACAGCCTCGCCGCTTATGCTGAGAACTGTAGCAGATTTCAGCTTGGTGGTTGAGAGGAACAAACTGATGGCCTCAGGCCTGCCCGAGAACGTGGTAAATACTATTCAAAACGCCCGAGCTATGTCAACACAGTCTCTCTACGCTCGGAAATGGCGTATTTTTGAAGCTTGGTGCATGGAAAGAAATATTATTTTTATTCATGTGACTTGGTCCAGCTTCTCGCCTTTCTTCAGGACCTGCTGGAGAAAGGTCGTTCTTTCTCAACCATTAAGGTGTTTTTATCAGCAATTTCGGCTTGTCACGAGGGCTGGAGGAGCAAGACACCTGGCGTACACCCGCTCATAATAAGAATTATGAAGGGTGTGCTAAGAAAGAGACCCCCCTAGCAGGATCTTGACCCCTGGATGGGATCTTGGTCTGGTCTTGGGACCTCTCTGTGATCCCCCATTCGAACCACTGAACGACATTAGGATAGATTTTTTATCTTATAATACCGCTCTGCTACTGGCTCTGTGCTCGACGAAACGTGTGGGTAACGTCCATGCTCTGTCCGTGCACCCAATATGTACCAGGTTTGCCTCTGACGGGTCAAAAGTCACCCTAAGGCCTAATCCTGCGTATATCCCCAAGGTCTTGACTCTGAACCCCAGAAGTCTGGACTTTGATCTCCCTTCTTTTCCTCCTACTCCTGTCCTCACTCAGGAACATAAAAGGCTGAAGGCACTCTGCCCCGTGAGGGCTTTAAACACTTACATGCAGAGAACAGCTGAATGGAGGAAAACAAACCAACTGTTTGTGTGCTTTGTGGCCCCAGCTACTGGTAGTGCCCTATCAAAGCAACACCTCTCACACTGGGTGACTGAGGCCATTAAAAGGGCATACAGTAGCAAAGGTCAACAGGTGCCCTCTGGAGTGCGTGCTCACTCCACTCGGGGCTTGGCCACCTCCTGGTCATTGTTCAAGGGTGTACCAGTTGCAGACTTCTGTGCGGCTGCGAACTGGAGCTCAACAAATACGTTTGCAAAGCATTACAGTTTGGACATACTGCGTGTGATGTCACTCAGGCTCTCCTTTCTAACACACAGTAGAAAGCAGCTTTGAGATGCCTTTTGAATAAAGGTGGACGTTCACACTAGCATGCATTTTACTGAGCATTTCAAGGGCGTGAATGAATTATGTTCCCATAGCAATTATGTTGCACCGAGTGACTGACTGCTAAGGGAACTGAAAGTTATGCACCATAACTCATGTTCCCTGAAGGAAGGGAACGAGGTGCAACATACCTGGCCCTTTTCAATGATGAAAGCTCGGTGAAGTGCATTTTGGAGGAAGTGGGATGGGCGTCAGCGCCCTAAATACCCAGAGGGCGGGGTCTCTGGCGTGACGCTGACGCCCCGGCCGTAAAGGCGTGAGTGTATTCCTTCAGGTATTGCGCGGGGTGCAATTTCCCATAGCAATTATGTTGCACCTTGTTCCCTTCCTTCAGGGAACATAAGTTATGGTGCATAACTTTCAGATATTTTAGTTAGTTAAAAATGACATCAGCTGCATTTTATCCTGGCTTAGCTGCAACTATTTATTTGCCACATTAGTTTTCCCCGTGATGGACTTGTGACCTGTCCAGAGTGTTACTCTGCTCCTTGCACAATGACCGTTGGAGGAAAGCACCAGCTCCATGATGACCCAGAAATGGAAAGCGGTTAAAAAAAAATGGATGGAAGGATGTGATTTTCTCAGCAGTCAAATAAGGTCAAAGGCACAACGTGATTGATGTCACGGTGTAGATGTGAAGCCCACTGAGACACAACAGTGAGCTGTGAGGCCATTAATCTCTAGTATACTGTATTTGCCTTCATGCTTATTGACAAAATTCACGTTTAGTAAAGGCTGGTTTCTAACAGCAATCTCCACACTTACAGTCTAATACTCATTTGGCGACTTAGCAAAAAATATCTTTACATTTCCTTTCTCCTATTGTTAGACCTTGAATACACTTCTCTGCTGCTTTTTCAGTTCTAATGCACTCATTAACAATATTCACAGCTCCCTTTACTAAACTGTATGGTTGTTAATCTAAGTGCATTTTTAATGGAACACTTCAGAATAAACTCGCTCAATTACGTCAACTCTTTCCTGTATGACTCTTTAAAGAATGCTTTCATTCAGGGTGGGGTGACCCACAGAAGCAGAAAAAACAAAACAAAGAATTAAGGTAGCTTTTAGCTAATAAGTTTCACCTGCCAGAGTGAACATACTCACCACAGACTGCAGTCTATTAGGATATTTTACATCAGACACATGGCTCTATTTATGAAAAATCATGCAACAGTTTTACATTAAAGTGATTATTTCTTGTTTGTTGGGGGTGGCGGTGGGTTTTCTTCTGGTTACAAGTTGCTTTGCTAAACAGTGATGTCACAGAGGTTTAACTCAATCTGCACTCGAGCCAGTTTGAACGAACTTCCTTTCTTAACTTTGACTCACACGAACAGCAATCAAAGACAGCACTTTGGAAGCTGCAAGCTGAACATCTGTGCACCGTGGAGGATGAAAACAAGAGTCAGACACCGCTAAGCTTTGGACGAGCTGATGTCATAGAGGTCTGACTGTCGCAGGGTATGTTTGTAAAAAAGGCTGGAACAAATTATGGCTTGCTTTGAAAAATGTGCAAAGGAAATGCTTTGGATAGATAGGATTACCTTTGTTTTGATTTTGTTTAGGTCTCATTTTTCACATGAAAAGTCTGATTTTGTGTGATTTGTGCACAAAAACAACATGAAAGTTGATATTTGGCATCATATCACCGCTTCGTCTTGGTGGGTAAACTCACCTAATGACACCATGCCATAATAAAAGAAAATTAAACAAGCACACACACACACACACACACACACAAATCTGCACAATCTGTTGGTGTCTGAGAATATACTAAAAGAATCAGAGAGTTTGGCGTTCCAGCATACCACTGTCTGTTCGTCATGCAAAGCTACAATTAACTCAAAAACCCACTGTGCCAAATCCCATGCCATTACACCTTATGCTTAAAGCAATAGTTTGGATCATGTCAAGTGGGATTCTGTGAAAAGAGTATGAACAATAAACATCAAGTTGTAAACTGCTCTTCGGATAACCTCATTTTGTAGAAATACCATACTTTCCGGCTGAAAAGTCGCACCGCCGTATATGTCGCATTAGTCCAATTATGTCCAATAAAGTGGAAAAATCCATAAATGTGTTGCACCGCCGTATACAGTACAATTATGAGTCACCGCTGACGAGTCGCGTATGTTCCTAGGGAACACTTACATGCAGACATTCTGTTCCGCTTTTGCCCGATGATGACAGCATATTGCTTCTGCCTCCCAACACTCTCAATCAGAGTGATATGACAGCACATCTGCAGGAGGGCCCTCTTCCTAACCTGGTTGGCCCTCAAGGGGCCACAGAAATCAGGGCCCTTGATGAAAAGCAATCATCACACTGTCCACTGCTCCACCTGGTGCTGGATGGGTTAAATGCAGAGCCAATTTTGCCATTGTATGGGAACATAAAACGACAACCATACATAACACATTATTATTATTATTATTATTATTATTATTATTATTATTATTTTAAGATGGCAACCATCCATTTCTGGGTAACAACCCAGAAATGTGGGCCGGTGTTTTGCCCAAAATGGATTGGCTGCGAAATGGCCACAGGAGTGTGCACGGTAGGACTTTAACAAGATTAACACTTAAAAACAATTATTTGTTTGCTGAAAATTATAGCAAAGGTGTATCTGAGCTGAACTTTTCTTTAATAAATGCACGATCAGCTGGATTTAAAAATTAGTTTTGCTACGTGCCAAACGTGCACCCGCACGGGTGGGAACGCTGCATTTCTTTGAAATTTAACAAGATAAACAGCTAAAAAAAACTATTTGTTTGCTGACATTATAGTAAAGGTGTATCTGAGCTGAACTTTTCCTTATTAAATGCTCGTAATGGTCAAATCAGCTGGATTTAAATTGTTTCGCTTTGAAAGTCTTCCAAATGTGCGCGCACTGCAAAATTAAATTATAAATCAATCGAATTTTAGCTCAAACATCTCCTAAAGCTAATCAATTGCAAATGTCCATCCAGTGATTACTTTCTGTAAGTTTCGTCAAAATCTGTCGTGTGGTTCATGAGCTATTTTGCTAACAGTCAAACACTGAGGTAACAGTAGTTCAGACCTCCAGAGAGCAGGAGGCCGTGCTGCGACAGAATGAGTCTGAGCAGAGGAGGCTGCTGTCGGACACATGAACTGGGAACGGTCGGTGGATCCTAGCGGCCGAAAGTGGTACTGCTCCGGTTTTTTTTTTCTTCATCAGAATGAATGGAAACGGTCATATCTCAGCCAAAAATTGGTCTAAAAATATGGGGGAAAATCCCTAAATATGTCGCTTTGTCGCATAAGTCGCAGAACAAAATTAGTAAAAAGAACTGCGACTTATACGGCCGTGCGTAGTGGTAATGGCAGTTGTCCCCGATCGGAAGGTTGGAGGTTCGAATCCCGGTTCCCCACACCATGTGTCGTTGTGTCCCTGGGCAAGACACTTAACCCCGAGTTGCTCCCGGTTGGACTGGATAGGCGCCTTGCATGGCAGTCTGCCGCTACCGGTGTATGAATGCGTGTATGAATGGTTGGATGGTTGGTGTTGTAAAGCGCTTTGGGGCTCCTCACAGGGGGCTAGAAAGCGCTATATAAATAAGCTCCATTTACCATTTACCATTTATAGGCCGGAAAATACTGTAGTGCTCTCCAACTGAATTGACAAGCTAATGGCTAGTCTAAATGGGGATTATACTAAACTGACTTGCTGCCATCTTAAAATATTTGCTGGAATCTCAAAACTTTCATAGTGATTTATGCAAATGTTGTTTTTTGAAACTTTTAGACCACTGTCAATTTAATATTACACTATTTTTACATAGAAGTAAAGTAAGCTAGAAGTAAAGTAAGCATCCTATCACCAGTTCTATTCAACCTGTACACAGAAGTGATTATGAGGTGATGCAATTTGGACGAATCTGAAATTGGAATCAAAATTGGTGGCAGAAACATCAACAACCTTCGATATGCAGATGATACAACCCTGCTCACCGAGAGCAAAAAGGACCTCGACTGCCTCGTCCGACGAGTGCAAGAGGAAAGTGAACGAATGGGACTGTACCTGAACATCAAAAAAACAAAAGTTATGACCACGGCAGGCAATGGTGCAGTGAACATGCAAATCAACAACACAGTAATCGAGTCTGTCCAAGATTTCATTTTCCTTGGAGCTAAAATTGACCGCAGTGGGGCATCGGCGCCCGAGATCAAGAGGCGAATCACACTTAGCAGGACTGCAATGCAGGGAATGGAAAATATCCGGAAGAGCAAGGATATTAGCATAGCAACAAAAGTCAGATTGGTCAACGCAATTGTCTTCCCTATAATGATGTATGGTTGCAAAAGTTGGACATTTAGAAAAGAAGAGAAAAGAAAAGTTGAAGCTTTCAAACTTTGGTATTGGAAGAGAATGCTAAGAATACCTTGGACTGCCATGATGAAGAACAAGGCAGTTTTGGACCGCGTCAAACCGATAATGTCATTAATGGGCAAAATTACCAAACTGTAGCTCTCATATTTTGGCCACGTGATGCGCGCTGATTCTTTCGAAACGCCAGTGATGCTGGGAAAAGTCAGTGGAAAAAGAAGACAAGGCCGCCAAAGAACAAGATGGCTTGACACAATCACGACAACAATGAATTTGCCAATTGTGGAATTGAAAGAATTGGTGAAAGACAGGAAGGCGTGGAGTACGAAGATTCATAAAATGACTGAAAGTCGGATGCGACTGATCGGATAATCATCATCAAAGTAAGCTAGCTGTAGCACTTCCGGTGCAGCCTGGGTCACATACTGTAATTTTTTTTCAAAAATATTCAAGCAATGTGAACGTCAGTATAGTGAGCAGTGTTCTCATAAACCTCTAAAGAATGTTGAGACAGGAGCCTTATGTTTTGCCGAGATGGTGTAGAGAGACAGGGCAGCCGACTCGGGACTCGAAAGTCCCAGGTTCAATCCCCAGTCATTGCACTTCTCGTGGTGTCTATGAGCAGCACACCCTATCCCCAAATGCTCCCTGGGTGTTTTCAATAGCTGTCCACTGCTCCACCTGGTGCTGGATGGGTTAAATGCAGAGCCAATTGTGCCATTGTATGGGAACATACAACGTCAACCATACATAACACATTATTATTATTATTATTATTATTATTATTATTATTATTATTATTATTATTATTATTATTATTATTATTATTATTATTATTATTATTATTATTTTAAGATGGCAACCATCCATTCTGATCTATGCCTAGCTGTTACCTTGTTAGTCTGCTCAAAATAAAAGACTGGAATAAACTGAACAGATTTTTCAAACTGAGCCCATTCAAAGATTTATTCACATCAGTCAGATATTATTAGGTCATAATATTTGCACAAAACACTCCAGAGACTGAATAATCTCTTTAAGGTGATCAAACCAACAAGTTTCAATATTTTTCCATGAAGTTTTCAAATGTATGTTTTTACTATTAATTTATTATTATTACTGTATTTTTTTTCAAATAACTTGTATCATTTAAGAAAATATATACTTCCAGAAACAAACAGGAATTCTTAGTTTTTTATTCTTTAATGTAACAATAAAAGTTGTATGTATTCATTTAACCAGTGCTACTCTTGTTGTTGAATGAGCTTTTGATTGTATGCTCAGCAGTTACAGATTTCTCTCTCTTTTTTATTATTATAATTTTTTTGGAAGTTACCCAGGGTTCCTTTGTCACATTGCACACTATTACCGGTATATATCTTAGTCCTGCAGTGATGTCTGTGTGCTCATCACTTTAGAAAGAATAATCCACCTCTATTTGTACCTAATCTGTCTGATACGAGGTGATCAAACTCTTTTCATGATCTTTTCTAATGTGATGCGAATTGATAACTATTTATTATACATTCCCACAAACATGCTGTGAACAAATAAGCTTTAACCATCCTTATTTTTTTAATTAAAAAGGGACACTCCTCACACCAGATCCCACTGATTGAAAATACATAAATTCAACTTTACCTTCAAATTAATTCAACTTTACCTTTAAATTAACGGCAAGTCCTAAAAGTTCAAATACCCCATAATTTCACAGATATATAAAACTAGATCATTGTCAGAAATTATATACTGTAGTCATTTCTGTTTTACTGGATTAGGCTGATTCTACTTATCTGCTCTGATGAGGTTTAGCTCATGAAGAAACTAATGTAGGGAAATGAATCACAATTCTTTAGCCTATCATGGGTCATCTGTACCATGCAGGGGTACTTCTTACAGAACCAATTAAAGCTTGAATGAAGTTTTTACACAACTTGTAATAAGAAATAAATGTAAAAAAATGCTTATCAGTATGGAAAAACATGAGGATGTAAAAATGATGGCACATTTTTGTCCTCTGCAACATCCAACAGTCAGATAATCCAGTTTAGTTTTGAATACAGAGCAAGAGTTCAAGTCTTTGATTGACAAGTCCTGTCAGATGGCAGTGCATTAATTGTAATTAATCTAAAGTCAATAAAACTACAAGATTGAACAGATGAACCTTTGTCAAATACCACGTTTTGGATGCTACAAATAACCTTACTGAGTGAACAAGAATCCTTGTGTTAACCTTCTCCAGAAGCAGGGTTTTTATTTCGTTTTTTTTCGTGTTTTAATTGGAATGCGAGTTAGGTCAATAAATCACTGTCATGACGAGAAAAGTTTGAGCTGTGAAGGGTACAGTAATCCCTAATGGAGCATATCTAAACAAAGATAGATGACAGATGAAAGATTTGGAGGAAACAAATCTAAATCTGTCATCTGTTCAATTTTTAGACACTCCAACCACTTAAATCAGCGTCAGGGGTTTTATTGCATTCTGAACTGAACTGTTGGTGGCTTTCTCCAGATCTGTGTGTGAAAACTTCACTTTAAAGTGGTGCTCACACCAAACTGTGATCCAACCCAGACTTTTGTCTATTTGCCATGTTTTTTTCAATTTCGCAGCCAGACGGCACTGTTATTGATTCAGCATGTCAGCGTCAGATGCTCGAGTTCAGTGTGACAGATTGCACGTTGTTTGTGGGAGGGCAACTCATAAATAGAAAACATATTTCTATCATTTCAGAGACTGATTATGGTTATTCAGTCCATGCATCCATCCATATTAGTATGCCTGAGTCATTTGGTATTCTTTAAAAACCTGATTCATGACTGACCTCCAAGACTTTGTACATTGTTTAGTTGTACTGATAATTTAGCTGAAGTTGATGATCAATTTGCTGGAAGGAATGCACTGATCTGAAGTTACACTTCAGAAAATGGACATTTCTGTAGCCCAAACTGGGCATTTTTTTTGTTTGACAGTTAATGTTTGCATCTTTGTCCTTGTTTATCTACACAGAATCAAAACCCTGAAAGTCAAAAATGACAGGACAAATTCCTTTTAAGGTGTATTTTCATCACATGGACAGACAAGATACTCAACTTTGTAGTTCTAAAGGGCTGTAGGAGTGATGACATAAAGGGCTATCCATTCATTCATCCATTATCTTCTGCTTGTTCCAAAGTCGGGTCGTGGGGGCAGCAGCTTGAGCTGGGAGGCCCTTTCTCTTTCCACAGCCACCTCTTCCAGCTCTTCTGGGAGGATTCCAAGGAGTTCCCAGGCCAACTGAAAGACATAGTCTCTCCAGCATGTCCTGGGTCTTCCCCGGGGTCTCCTCCTAGTCAGAC
This sequence comes from Garcialebias charrua, assembly GCA_038048925.1. Classification (NCBI taxonomy): domain Eukaryota; kingdom Metazoa; phylum Chordata; class Actinopteri; order Cyprinodontiformes; family Rivulidae; genus Garcialebias; species Garcialebias charrua. The sequence continues at coordinate 22,378 of JBBPBX010040879.1, forward strand.
ATGTCCAAAGCACCTCCCTAAGGAGGCACCATGGGAGCATCCTTACCAGATGCCTGAACCACCTAAACTGGTTCCTCTTGACGTAGAGAAGCAGCAGTTCTACTCCGAGTCTCTCCTGGATAAATAAACGTCTCACCCTATATCTAAGGGAGAATCCAGCTACCCTGCAGAGGAAACTCATTTCAACCCCCTGTATCCATGATCTCATTCTTTCAGTCACTACCCAGAGTTTGTGACCATAGGTGAGGGTAGGAACATGGACTGACTGGTAAACAGAGAGCTTTGCCTTACAGCTCAGGTCCCTCTTCAGCACAGCGGACTGGTACAGAGTCCACAATACTGCAGATGCTGCACCAGTCCATCTGTCAATCTCACGCTCCATTCTTTCCTCACTTGTGAACAAAACCCCGAGATACTTGAACTCCTCCACTTGAGGCAGAACCTCACCCTTGACCTGAAGAGAGCAATCCACCATTTTCCGACTGAGGACCATGGCCTCAAATTTGGAGGTGCTGATTCTCATCCCAGCCACTTCATAGACATAAAAGTCTACTTCATGAAAGATCAACTTTGCTGGGTAGGGGGCCTTGTCAGAATGGACAAATCTTGAACCTCAAAGATTTCAATCTACAGAAAGCTTGTAGAACATCAATGTGAACAACAATAAATATGCAAAGGTCCAATCTTAAGAAATGTGATATCTCATTGGAGACTGGAGATTTCTGTTCTTTTGAGGGGTGCACTATGTGGTCCAAAAGCATTAGAAATGTAAAATATCAGCACAAAGACCTCCTTCAGTGATGATAAAATGAACATATTGCTGAACTCCAGATGTTAATACAGTGACTTTGTTTGTCCAGAATGTCAAAGAATTCACTCATGAATCAGACGTATCTGCCACTGAAGAACTTATTGATGATAACTTAGAAAGAAGCAAGTTCTGTCAATGATAAGAGCAAAAATCATCACCATAACAAGAGGTACCTTGCAGGTAGGTAACCAGTCAATTAGGAATACTTGTGGTTTGCCTTTAACAGTAACACATTTTGTCAAAATATTAAGGGAAAAAATGTGACAAAAATAAATGAATAGAAATTATACCTGGGCCCCAGCTCATCCTCACACCTCCAGGTGAATTCTCCAAAGCTCTCGTAACGCTGGTTATAGTGATAAAGCACACGGTGCAGCGTGGGAGCACCCAGATCCATCAAAGTGTTGTAGGCCGTCTGCTGTTCTTTTCCACTTGTGTAGCCATTGAACAGATTATAAATCTTATCTGCAATTTCTGAAAAAAACACATACAATCTAAAGTCAGAGTTATTATTATTACTGATGTTGCATTACATCAGCACCAGTCGAAACAATGTGTGGAAAATACTTTAGCTTTATTAGTAAAGCCAGATGTAAGCTAGTAAGGAGAAAGGAAGAAAATATAATCTTTCTTTGATGTGTGATTGCTCATTCACACTAAATTAAACTGTATGGGTTTGAGGTTTAGCAACCCCATCAGCTAAACCAACTCATTTTGCTGCACTTCCTTTGCTTTGAAATTCGGAACTCAATTCTGAGAGTGAGGTCACAACCAACACACTGCAGTAATCTTTGTCTTAAGCTTGTTGCAACATGCTTCTTGAAAGAAATAGTAAAGTACGATGTGTGTGACTAATTTATTAGGATTTGAACTGACGGAACAGGAAATAAAAAAGTTCATATCTGCAGCTATCATCATTGATAATGCACAAGGCAGCCATATTAGATGTTGTGGTCATGGTTGGGCAGGGACCTATGACTTTCTGAGTCGGAACTTTGACTTTCAAGGGGCTTCACAGTTTGTTTGTTTTTCCGAACTTGTAAAATTTTAAAATACATATGGAGTATAACATTGGATTTAAATTACCATATTTTTTGCCATATGAGTTGCACCTTTTTGCATAAATTTGCAAGTCCAGCGATTTATACAGCGAAGCAGCATATTTGTTTCCCCCCCCCCCTTATTTATAATCCAATTTTTGTCTGAGATCTGGTGATTTCATTCATTCTGGCATGGAAAATATTGAACACTAACATTTTCAGCCGCTAGACGGCTCTCGACAAATATGGCAAACCAAGTGTCTCAGTAATAGGTAAAAGTGGCTATTAATGAGACACTGGGATGGCCATACCAAGCCACCTTCATATCGATGCAGAACTCCTGGAGCAAACATCAAATCAGCTGCATTTTGCCGCACGGCCCAGGCAAAATGCAGCTGATTTGATATTAAAGTGCAATTATTAAGGAAAAGTTAAACTGAGACGCACCTTTACTGTAATGTCAAGCAAACAAATAATTGTTTTTAGCCTGTTAATCTTGTTAAAATTCGAAGAAATGCACAGCGAGCCTTCCCTCTGCGCACTCCCGCTTCCACAAATCTATCTTTGAAATGCAGATGATTTGATCATTAAAGTGCATTTATTAAGGAAAAGTTAAACTGAGACACACCTTTGCTATAATGCAAAGCAAACAACTGTGTTTAGGTGTTAATCTTTTAAAATTCTCGTTAAAGTCCTCCCGTGCACACTCCCGCAGCCGCCATTTGGCTAACAATTGATTTTTGGCACAACATCGGCCCACGTTTCCAGGTTGTCAGTGGTGACGTGTAACAAATGCAACGCTTCAGTGGTGATGCATACTAGATGTAACTTATACGGCAAAGTGACTTATTCATGTTATTTTTCAAATTATTAGACATATTTGGACTGCTGCAACTTATATGGCGGTGTGACGTTTATGGCGGCAAGTATGGTATATATTATAACAATGTTTACTTTTTCCCTGTTTAGAATTTCTGCTGGACAGAATAAAGTGCATCACTACTCCTGTTATTTCTATTTTCTGCAAACGCAAAAGCCAGGGTTCAACTTTGAGATTGTAATAAATGGGAAATGGACTGTAGCCTACTAATATAGCACTTTTCTATCTTATCAAGATACTCAAAGCTCTTTATACTACAAACTGTGTTTTCATTTCCCCATTCATATAGCACTCTACTAGATCTCTACAAAGAATAATCAGTGCTTTATCACATTCATACACTGATGAGACACACATCAGATGCAATGAATGGTTCAGTGTCTTGCCCAGGGACACTTCAGCATGTGACTGCTGGTGGACTCGAACCCCCAACTCTTGCATTGGAGGGCAACTGCTCTAACCACTCAACCACAGCTGCCCCAATAATCAAGAAGAGTTTTCTTAAAATTGGAACCGGGGTCCCACTGTGTCTCGTGAAATATTATTTATATCATAAATTTTTTATTACCTAGACAGGGACCTTGAGGACTGGTTCTCTGGGTCATGGCACTTAAGAAATGTAAAGCAGGCCAACCTGTCAAACTACATAATTTAATACTTTTAAAGTTACTGGCTAAAAACAGGGTGCAGCCAGTACATTTTTTTCTACTGTAAAGTTGAGGATTTTACCACACCACAAATCAATTAGAACAGATTAGTTTTGGCTGTATGAAGCATTCAAGTTTTCAGGTATTTGGGCAAAGTAAACCTACACTCTGACAGGACTTTCCATATCTTTTCTAGTCTTTAGTGTGCTATTTGTTGACCTGACAAGTCTCTTTTTCCCCAGAGTTTATTATAACGATTGAACTTTTTCCTACTGTCATACCTATAAGTATATTCATAGTTTCATATTTGTACTAGTTTCTGATTTAAAATGATACAGTATAATAATTTATTGTTTTAACTTTGTCTTAAAAGTCTTAAATGATGCATTAACCCTGGAAATACCATACTGTAATGTAATTTCTATGATGCTCATCAAACATCTAAAGCCTCAGAAACTGAAAGTTATGCACCATAACTCATGTTCCCTGAAGGAAGGGAACGAGGTGCAACATACTTGCTATGGGAATTGCGCCCCCGCGCGATTACCTGAAGGAATACATTCACGCCTTTTACGGCAGGGGGCGTCACCCCGCGCCAGAGGTACCGCCCTTTAGGTACTTAGGCGACTGACGCCCCTCCAACTGTCTCCAAAATTGCACTTCACCGAGCTTTCAGCATTGAAAAGGGCCAGCTATGTTGCACCTCGTTCCCTTCCTTCAGGGAACATGAGTTATGGTGCATAACTTTCAGTTCCCTTTCAGTTCGGTCTCTCGGTGCAACATACTTGCTATGGGAACGTAATTCATTCACGCCCTTGAAATGCTCAGTAAAATGCCTGTTAGTGTGAACGCCTGCCCTTGACCAGAAGGCATCTCAAAGCTACTTTCTATTGTGTATTAGAAAGAACAGCCTGAGTGACATCACACGCAGTAACATCCAAACTGTAGTACTTTGCAAAAGTGTTTAAAGAGCTCCAGTTCGCAGCAGCACAAATGTCTGCAACTGACACGCCCTTGAACAATGACCAGGAAGTGGCCAAGCCCCTGGTTGAGTGAGCATGGACTCCAGGGGGCACTTGTTGACCTTTGCTACCGTATGCCCTCTTAATGGCCTCCGTCACCCAATGTGAGAGGCGCTGTCTTGATAGGGCCTTTCCTGTAGCAGGTGTGGCAAAGCAGACGAACAGTTGGCTTGTTTTCCTCCATTCTTCTGTTCTCTGCATGTAGGTGCGTAAAGCCCTCACTAGGCAGAGAGCCTGTAGCCTTTCCTGTTCCTGAGTGAGGACAGGAGCAGGTGGAAAGGAGGAGAGATCAAAGTCCAGACTCCTATGGTTCAGAGTCAAGACCTTGGGAGTGTATGCGGGATTAGGCCTTAGTGTGACCTTTGACCCGTCAGGGGCGAATCTGGTACACATTGGGTGTACAGACAATGCATGGAGGTCACCAACGCGTTTCGCCGAGCAAAGAGCCAGGAGAAGAGCAGTTTTATAAGATAGAAGATCTATCTTAATCTCGCTCAGAGGCTCAAATGGTGGGTCGCAAAGAGCCCCCAAGACCAGACCAAGATCCCAACCAGGGGTCAAGGTCCTACTGGGTGGCTTGGTTCGAAGCACACCTTTCATATATCTCATTATGATTGGATGTGCTCCACGAGTCCTGTGTCTCCAGCCCTCGTGACAGGCAGAGATAGCTATAAGGAACACTTTAATCATTGAATAAGAATGACCCTTTTCCAGTAAATCCTGAAGGAAAGTTAGTAGTTGAGCCAGGTCGCAAGCATAAGAAATGATATTTCTTTCTGAGCACCAGGCTTCGAAGGTGCGCCACTTTTGTGCGTATAGAGACTGTGTTGACCCGGCACGGGCATTTTGTATGGTTGTCATCACGTTCTCAGGCAGACCCGATGCCATCAGCCTGTCTTTTTCAGCTCGAAGATGCGCCACTTTTGTGCGTATAAAGACTATGTTGACCCGGCACGGGCATTTTGTATGGTTGTCATCACGTTCTCAGGCAGACCCGATGCCATCAGCCTGTCTTTTTCAGCTAACAGGCTGGAAGTAATTCCAGATCCTGGCCTAAACAGCTTGGCTGTGACTTCCTGTGTGAGTCTTTGAGGGTCCACCAGGTTGGGGAGTGGACCTCCACATTGATGTGTTAACAGACTTCCCTGATCGAGTCTCCTCGAAGATAGATGGAGTCTATCAATTTTTTAGAATGAGTTGGGACAGGAAAGCTACTGTTTCCCTCCAAAACAGGATTTATTGGATTGAGGGGCTGCTATTTCTGTAAACGAGCAGATCTCCTGATTCCAATTGTTGTCACCCCAGGTGGGATACTGTGTGGGGACAAGTTTGATGCAGCTTTGTGAGGAAAATCACGTGCTGCTCTTCTACCGCTCGAGCGTTGCCTTGTCCTTCATGAATAATAAAGGAGCAACAGCAACATGTGAACGTGGGGATGGTCCTTTGTGACCGGCAGACTCAAGATAATTTGTTGATAAGGAGCCCAGTTTCCTTTCAAAATCAGGAGGAAAATTCTGGTTCAACTCTGATCCTTTTACACATACAGTAACGTGATCACAGCCATTTCTTTGAGGGTGTGAAAAATGTGTCTGCCTTGGGGCATCCGACGTGCTCTCCTGTGGTGCGAACTTGTCACGTGGTTGTCTGGTTAGTATATTAGCCGGCCCCTTACTCATAATGGAGCGGGGGCTGGGACACGTGCCCTTTCCTACCTGTCTCCTCGAAAGGTGTAGGGTCTGTTAGCAGACGCCTCTGGGTCTGTCTTCTGTAGACAGGTCCAGAGGCACCTTGCTAGGGCTTATTGAATAGGCTGGCACCCCATGAGCCGTGAGGGAGGGGGATGTGCCCCCCCTTTATGATGGCTGACAGGCCAGAGGCCCGTACTGTTGACGTTATTTGTGTTGGTGTGTTTTTTTTTTTTTTTTTCAATAAAACAGGGATGTGCTGTTTTATGAGTTTTATTCGTGCTTACGTGCAATGACATACATGATTTGATGTCACTCACAGCAGGGAGAACATGGTTTGTGCATGCAACAGAGTTATCAGCCATTTGTACTTTGCTACAAATAAAGTCTGAACAAGGTGCGAACACTCCCGTTACCGCGTGGGCGGTAGGTCGTCTAAAATGTAAACGTGGGCCTGGTTCATCAGGCACGTTTTTGACGAGTGTCCCGGTTTGCCGAGGTGGCCCTATGCCTGCTCGCTTGGCATGGGACAAACCTATTTTTACTCCATGCGAGCTCGGAGCGAGGTTGGTTCGACGAGGGTCTCTGCCGAGGCTCCTCCTCGTATGCTGTCTGCTTCTGCGGTGGCGCACGCGTCGTCGAGCGGTGCCGCAGCTGTGCAGGTCTGCCTCCAACGGGCTCTA
>JBBPBX010040880.1:0-19123 GCA_038048925.1 Garcialebias charrua
ACCTATTATATTTCTCCTCCTGTCCTGTTCTCTCACCTCATGTGGCAACATAGATTTTGTAAGTACAAGTTTAAGATGTACGCATCAAAATGTAATTACTTTTAGTTAACAGTTCATGTGATGTTAAAATGGTTACAATATCAAGTTGAAATGTTTAGAGGAAGCATGTTAAACGTATAAATTATATGATTTATAATGCAAAAAACTCAGACTTACGTCTGATCTTGGACAATGTGTTGTTTTTAAGTTTGTCGTTTTAGGTTTTATTATGCACTTTGAAAAGGAGCTGGCTTTCTTGAATGCCTTTTTTTGTAACACCATGAAAGCTGCTAAACTTCAATAACAAACTCAAGCTGAAAGGCAGCTCATTTTACAGATAAATCTAATTGAGTTTTTCTTTGTCTTAATTCACAGGTACTGTGTGAATGTGGTTTTCTTTTCAGCTGAGCTGGACATCATGAGGTTGCAGTCAACTCTCTGAAGAATAAACGGAAAGGCCAGGAGACGCCAGCGGCCAACAAGGCCAGGAAGGCAGAAGTTAATTTCTGTCCAAACATACCCAGAGGTGAAACAACAGAGAGTATGGAGGCGGAAAGGGTGGCTCTACTGATAGAGGTAAAAAAGAAGAAAAAGGGTGAGGCTGAGATCAAGAAGAAGATGCAACATACCTTCTCAATCAGAAGGCAGGAGGTCCTACAGGAGCCAGCAATTCCAGAGTTCCTAAACAGATGGCCAGCACTCTTTGATGTCAGTGAGGTAAGTCTGAATCTGAAGTGTAATAACTTCATCTATCACTGATATTCTTTTCGAGCTGTTAAAATCAGTATCCTGTCTGAATTGCCTTTTATAGATCAACTTGGAGTTTATGCGACTGACAACTGTACCTCTGACCTCCAAATTCCTTGGAGAACTGGACCGTCAGACAGACAACCTGATCCAGGTTTTCAATGCCAAAGGTGGAACAGCAGGAAGAAAGATCACCGCCATAATGGCTCAGATGTAATGTATGTTATTTATTTACTTATATTTTCTTTTTCTAATCTGATAAGCATATGGATTGTGCTGCTCAGCTGTATGGGAAAGCTCATATGTTAAATATTTGAAAGTTGTTTTTTTTTGGCCCTTTCCAAATTACTGTTTACTAAATGGGCCTAGACCTGTGTGAGCTTTACCTGAGTGGGGTAAAGCAATGTGATGAGCTGGTCAATTAGGGACATGTCAGTGACTTTGTAGGCCTCAGCACATGTTTTAGTGTGTCTCTAACACTGACAGGCATGAATCATGTTGGGTTTTTTTCTTCCTCAGAATGAAGACATCAACGTGAGGCGTGATTGTGTGCTGAGCTGCCTGAGCATCTACCTCAATGAAGACCTGGACACACTGGTTAAAGAATACATGGTATGCCAGCCTACTGTCCTTCGTGCCAGATGTAATTTCCATTCAGATTTGCCACATAACATATGGCGTTCATAAGAATGAGACAGTCAAACATAGGACACATTGACCTTGACCACCAGTAGTTCATCAATGAGTCCAATGGGTTGTTTGTTTAGAATGAGAAATTCCCACAAGGAAAATTTTGGTAGTGCTGTCACTTCGTAGGAAGTAAATCCACTTAGTCCAGTGGAGCCTGAAGATAAAGTGGGCCGGGTCCTGGCACCTAAATGTCCTCATTATGCCCAGGATGACAATTCTCGCCAAAACAACAAGGTGAGGACACAGGCCCTTCCTAGTTCTTATGACCTAGCAGCATGTTTTGGATGTATTTATTAAGAAATGCTTTTCAAATAATGTGAGGTCATCTTGATTCTTGGTTCTGATCAACTGGATTCTACTGTGTTTGTTTGGGGGATAGCACTAGGACGCACGTTGTGGACTGTCAACTTATGAACTCCAACGCCTTGAGAACATCGTACAGAAGGAAGCCTTTTTGTCTTCTTTGAAGATATGGCAAGTATGTGAAACTATAACCAATTCAAGACCTATTGGCTGTTGTCCATGTCACTCACTCTCCCTCTCATACTTTGTGTGTCTTCACTAACCCTCACCTTGGTCTCTCCTTTGCTCTGCCCCCTGCTCTTTTAACAATTATGGGGGCTTTTCTGTAGCCATGGCAGTTCGCCACGATCAATTACATGTAGAAGAAACCCTGGTGCTCCCTGTATCTTTCTTTTTGTCATACTCACTAATCTCACTTGTTATCTCCCACCAGTGTCACATCACACATGCATTGAGCATGGGATTTGAAAAAGGTGTCAAATTTGGTCTTAATGGGTTATTGTCTTTTTTTTTTCCACCAAAAATTTGTTTTACAAAGTGTGCAATTTCTGTCTTTCTCCATTAGCATGCCTTGTACTATGTTTAGGATTGCTGTCTATGGAAAGAAACAATGGGATAATTGTTTATTTTTCTCTGTCAAAAGGAAGTCGAGGATCTGAGACAGTCAGCAAAGCCAAACTCACATGTCAAGAGGTAAGTCATAAAGCATTGTACAAAGCATTAACTGTTTTTGCAGTTGGGACAGAATATTGACTAGAAGGGGAGCAGTTTCCAACAGAAAAAAGGTAAAGGGAGAGAGAAGGTTAGGATAGGGAAAGGTAGGTCCTTTCTCTTCCCTGTCATCCTCCCTCCAAACCTCTTACTACTGTCCTCTCTTATATCTCTTATATATGAGCGGAGTAAACAAGAGGTTAGGAGAGAGGAAGTGAGTAGAAAAGGCAGAAGAGAGGGAAAAGAGGTTGGAGAAGTTTGCTTCCTTTCATTTAATCCATTTTCCCTGCACCAATGAACAGTTTATTTGTTTCTTATACCGGTAGTAACTGCCTACGTATTTACAACACTGATCTCTGAACAAACAGGGGTGTTCCTGATTATGTATTTCTATATATCAATGCATTTCTGGAGTCACTGAATCAAATCCCTGCCCAGAGACCTTTCTGGGTAGAGTTTGTATGTTCTCTCCGTGCATGGGTGGGTTTTCTCCGGATACTCCAGCTTCCTCCCACAGACCAAAAACATAAATGTTAGGTTAATTAATAACTCTAAACTGTCCCTAGGTGAGAGTGAGTGGTTGTTTGACTCGTTTGAATCTACCGGTATGTGGCCCAGTGATGGACTTGCGACCTGTCCAGGGTGTACCTCACCCCTTGTACAGTGACTACTGGGTATGGTCACGAGTGATCCCTATGACCCTGAAAGGAAGATGCGGGTATAGATAATGGATGGATGGATTTGTTTGTATTTGGTATTTTGTTAACTGCATTTTTTTATTTTGGCAGGTCAAAGGCTTCAGTGGGAAAAGAGCATTCTCCACGGAAATCCCTTCGTATTAAAGAAGCACAAACCCTCAGTGGTGAATCAACCCATAAACATGTGAGAACAAGACTACTACTGTAAAGGTTCAATTTTTGTTGTAATTGTTGTTGTCACCTTGATAGAAAAGTGCAGAATTTGACAGTAGGCTGTGAATAATCTATTAACAACAACGCAAAATGCATACTTATGACTTTTTCTTTTTTTCCAGGCTTTTTGGAGGTGATCAAAGGTCTTAAGGTCATTGTGACCTTGAACTAGCATCCATCTCATTCTCATGAACGCATATATGCAGCGCTTTAAAGAAATTTATTCAAATGAACACTCACTTGGCCTAAGGATGAGCTGCTTGGATTTTAGTGGTCAAGGTTAGGATCACATAACCAATCATTCTGTTCTCTTTATATTCCAGGACATTGAATCCAGAGAGGCTGAGGCAGACATTGCGGAGAAGACCATGGGCATCTACACTGTCCGAGCAGAGGGTCGTGGTCCTGATGGTCCAGGTAATGGACGCTTTGCTGATGTTGGTGTTGTGCATGCTACATACATGCATGCATGCTACATACATACGTACTACATACATTCATACTACATACATACAGAATACATACATACATGTTACATACATAACACATATATACAGTGCTTTAAAGAAATTTCTTCAAATGAACATTCACTTGGCCTAAGGATGAGCTGCTTAGATTTTAGTGGTCAAGGTTAGGATCACATAACCAATCATTCTGCTCTCTTTATATTCCAGGACATTGAATCCAGAGAGGCTGAGGCAGACATTGCGGAGAAGACCATGGGCATCTACACTGTCCGAGCAGAGGGTCGTGGTCCTGATGGTCCAGGTAATGGACGCTTTGCTGATGTTGGTGTTGTGCATGCTACATACATACATGCATGCATGCTACATACATACGTACTACATACATTCATACTACATACATACAGAATACATACATACATGTTACATACATAACACATATGCAGCGCTTTAAAGAAATTTATTCAAATGAACATTCACTTGGCCTAAGGATGAGCTGCTTAGATTTTAGTGGTCAAGGTTAGGATCACATAACCAATCATTCTGTTCTCTTTATATTCCAGGACATTGAATCCAGAGAGGCTGAGGCAGACATTGCGGAGAAGACCATGGGCATCTACACTGTCCGAGCAGAGGGTCGTGGTCCTGATGGTCCAGGTAATGGACGCTTTGCTGATGTTGGTGTTGTGCATGCTACATACATACATGCATGCTACATACATACGTACTACATACATTCATACTACATACATACAGAATACATACATACATCCATGCTACATATATGCTACATACATATATACATGCTACATACATATATACTACATACATACATATTACATATATACTACATACATACATATTACATATATACTACATACATACATATTACATATATACTACATAAATACATACATATTACATATATACTACATACATACATACATATTACATATATACTACATACATGCATACATATTACATATATATTACATACATACATATCACATATATATTACATACATACATATTACATATATACTACATACATACATATTACATATATACTACATACATACATATTACATATATACTACATACATATTACATATATGCTACATACATACATACATATTACATATATGCTACATGCATACATACATACATACATATTACATATATACTACATACATACATACATACATATTACATATATACTACATACATACATATTACATACATACATATTACATATATACTACATACATACATATATACTACATACATACATATTACATATATACATACACATATATATATACTACATACATACATATATACTACATACATATTACATATATACTACACGCATACATACATATTACATATATACTACACGCATACATACATATTACATATATACTACACGCATACATACATATTACATATATACATACATACATATTACATATATACTACATACATACATATATACTACATACATACATATTGCATATATACTACATACATACATATTACATATATACTACATGCATACATACATATTACATATATACTACATACATACATACATATTACATACATACATATTACATATATACTACATACATATTACATATATGCTACATACATATTACATATATGCTACATGCATACATACATATTACATATATACTACATGCATACATACATACATATTACATATATACTACATACATACATATTACATATATACTACATAAATACATACATATTACATATATACTACATACATACATACATATTACATATATACTACATACATGCATACATATTACATATATATTACATACATACATATCACATATATATTACATACATACATATTACATATATACTACATACATACATATTACATATATACTACATACATACATATTACATATATACTACATACATATTACATATATGCTACATACATACATACATACATATATACTACATACATACATATTACATATATACTACATACATACATACATATATACTACATACATACATATTACATATATACTACATACATACATATATACATACATACATATTACATATATTACATACATACATATATACTACATACATACACATATATATATACTACATACATACATATATACTACATACATATTACATATATACTACACGCATACATACATATTACATATATACTACACGCATACATACATATTACATATATACTACACGCATACATACATATTACATATATACTACACGCATACATATTACATATATACTACACGCATACATACATATTACATATATACTACACGCATACATACATATTACATATATACTACACGCATACATACATATTACATATATACTACACGCATACATACATATTACATATATACTACATACATACATACATATTACATATATACTACATACATACATATTGCATATATACTACATACATACATATTGCATATATACTACATACATACATATTACATATATACTACACGCATACATACATATTACATATATACTACACGCATACATACATATTACATACATACTACACGCATACATACATATTACATATATACTACACGCATACATACATATTACATATATACTACACGCATACATACATATTACATACATACTACACACATACATACATATTACATACATACTACACACATACATAATACATACATACTACATGCTACATACATACATGCTACATAACACATATGCAGTGCTTTAAAGAAATTTATTCAAATGAACACTCACTTGGCCTAAGGATGAGCTGCTTAGATTTTAGTGGTCAAGGTTAGGATCACATAACCAATCATTCTGTTCTCTTTATATTCCAGGACATTGAATCCAGAGAGGCTGAGGCAGACATTGTGGAGAAGACCATGGGCATCTACACTGTCCGAGCAGAGGGTCGTGGTCCTGATGGTCCAGGTAATGGACGCTTTGCTGATGTTGGAGTTGTGCTGGAAGGTGTGGAAGTCCTCCATAACCTACAGAGTGTCAGCCATGCGTGCGTGATGCTTTATGGACTGATCTATGCACTCAACTTGAGCTATCCGAAAAGCCTGACCCGTACATTCGAGGTGTACCAGAAAATCCTGATGAACCTGGACTCAGCCAAGCTGTCACCAAAAGTACAGACACTGAAACTCAAATTGCCCCAGTGATTTGGCTGGCAATAATGCACATACACAGCTACCTGATTTTTTGTCAGTTTCTCCATCATACAGACTGTTTAAATCCCTTATAGTTTTTGAAGGGTGTGTCAGGAAAATACCTGTTTAATGTTCTTTTTTTTTCTTTTGATGTTGAAGCACTTAACAGGAAGTGATGTGTGCTCCATGGATTTGGCTGGCAATAATGCACATGCACAGCTACCTGATTTTTTTGTCAGTTTCTCCATCATACAGACTGTTTAAATCCCTTATAGTTCTTGAAGGGTGTGTCAGGAAAATACCTGTTTGATGTTGTTCTTTTATTTCTTTTGATGTTGAAGCACTTAACAGGAAGTGATGTGTGAATGTGGCTGTGTAGGTGAGTTCTTATGCAAGTTCATAGATGGTTGGTTTCTAAAATGTTTTAGCGGGACATATTGTATTACCTCAGCTCAAACCAGATTTTTTTTCTTGAATTGTTTCCAGATTCAGTGGAGTTAAGTGTTACAAAGATTTGTTCTAAAAGGTGCTTAAGTTTCTACAAAATCCACTAAGGTGAAGTCTTTATTTTTTTTACTTGTAATATTTTAGGAAAAGTATGGCCAAAATGGGACCTATGGTCTTGTGAATATGCACAAGTGAAACTTTAATTTTGATATTATAATTTTGTGTATTTAATATGATTTGAAGTTTAATAAAGATGTTGAAAGAACAACAACTGATTGCTTCATTAAGATTGTTGGTATGAATGGAAAGGAATTGCATAAATGTTATGCATTTTGATTAATTTAGTTCATTACATATGCATAAATGACATGTAATTAAAATAAATATATGCTATTTATATTGAATAATAAACCTGATTATTATGCAAATTAAAATAATATTCTTTATGTATTTGAAATAAATACCCTCAAGATTATTCATTTAGAGTAATTATATGTTATTAATTCTGAATACATAAACCTGAGGGTTATGCATTTAAAATAAATAGGCCTTATTACATGAATGAATATGCATCATGTAAGGTTTATTTCATAGGTTTGCCTTAAACTTATCTAATAAAAAGGCACGCAATTTTGTCATTTAATAAAATTACATAAATCTTAAAAATTGGGGTTAAATATTTCTGTGAGTGTACGTGTCATAAGAAGAAGCAGGTAAAAAGAGCCCATCAATACTGACTCAGATTTAGGTCGCCTCTTTTCCTTCAGCGCGGTAGCAGTTTGCTAATCTGGCGACAACCCGTCTACCCACTCCCAACTCAGATCACCTCACAACTGTTCTGCGACATCACCGCTTCTCAAGTTTCAATTTCCCTCCAAGACCTGCTGAAAACATATTACTCATAAATCACACTAAGAAAATCCTGTATTACTCATACTGTGTTGAACTAAGAGCTTTCCTCTTCTTGCCTGTTTCCTGTCATTTGCTTGAAACAGGCCTCCTTTGATTACTCTCACTCCCTTCGTCTGTGTTTCAACCACCATCAATCCTTTCCTCTCGTCCTGCCCCTCCACTTTCTTCCTCTGCATATTTCTGTCACTTTTCTTTGCCTTGCGGTTCTCTGCATCTTTTCAGGCAGGATTTAAGCAGCTCTGTGGAACTTCAAAGTGCCCATCGCTCTGCAGGCTGCACAGACGGGATGACAACGACATACCAACCCCTGCAGACGTGCAGCAGATCGCTCTATCCCACCACCCTTCCACTTTAATCCCACCACCTCCGCTCTGTTTCACCTTTAGCTGCTGTTTTGATCTCCGAACGCCCCGTGTTTGTACAACCAGGCACAAGATCTTCTATTATTAATGCTCATCTCCATCTCTGCTCACCACAGAGGTTTTGTTGTTGCTACCTTTCTCTTCCTCCCTGCCTCATTCTCTCTCACTCTGGCATCGCCCTCCTGTGTCTCATCTCTCATGAAGCTGCCAGATGCATCCCACACAACCTTACAGGACGCAGGAAGCATGTGTCCAATGGAAGACGATGGAGTGACCACGAACAAGCTGTCCTCCATGTTCATCAGCCAGAGCGTGGAGAAGAAAGGGAGTACAGTAAATGATTTTAAATACGCACACATACCACACACCCAACATGCACACAGAAAGCTGCAAAGCGGATTAAGCTAAGTGGAAAGTGGGGGTTAAACACTAATCCAATCATTTGTGGCCAGTGTCTTATTCTCAGAGGAAACAGCAGTGAAACATGCCTCCACTCCACATCACCACTCCTCTGTGACACATGATAATTACACATCTGGAAAGGTGCGTAATAAAATCGCTGCAGGGAGTAAGTAATATAGCGGATATTCACTGCATTGGAGAGACGTCCTTATTTGGAGATTCAAGCTATCCATCCATTCAATTCACTGAACTTCTGTTTCTAAAGCTAGTGAAGATTCTCAGTCATCCAGGACATGATAAAATCATTTTCGGTTTCTAAACACACACACACACCAGTTTCCCTTTAATGAGCAATCACATTAAAGGGACATTGCAAACGCATTACTTAAATTTGTGTTTCGGAATCAGTTTGGCATTACATCATTATTTTATCAAAAATTTCTGAGACATTTGACTACAGCCTGCATCAGAAGTGCTACAGCTTGCTGCTGCTGTTATTTGTACTTGCGGACAAAAAGAAATATCCAAGTAAAACTTACAAATAAAAAAAGTTTGTATTAAAACATTGCCTGCAGTGTACAACTCTAAGGAATAGTGTTTGCTTGACTGTTATAAATGTGTTATTTCTGGGTGGACTTGGCATGTTCTATGCATTGTAGGAATACAGGAAACGTTCAGATTTACTGACCCGTCAAGTACACCAGAATGTAAGAATATACAGTAGACAGAGTCATCCGTTACCAACTTACTTAATTATTCACGGGTTCTCTCTTTTTTGGATTAAACAATAAATTATATGACCAAATGAGTGATGTAATGTGACAATGAAACGTTAATTATAGTTGACCCAGTGGAACTGGAATCATTTATTAACAAATCGTTGAATTTAACATCATAGCATGTACATTTTGATCGATCAGATTCTTATAATTTAAACATCAGCAGATTTAAATTGTAGACAACAGAAAAACAAGTAATGAGATGACATATTACTTATTATCTGGAGGCTCTTTAGCTTAGTTACTGGCATTTTTTTTTCTTTTAACAAATGTAAAATGAATAAATCAATAAATAAATAGTTACTGGCAAGAATAAGTTTAAGAGAAATAGGAGGAAAGAAGGAAGGAAAGTCGTTATGACTGAGTGAATGAATGAAGTACAACCAGAATGTAGCACACCCTCCAGGTGACATCCGCTAGACCCAGGTTTGCTCGTAAACAATCACAACTCTGTACATTGCAAAGATGACGATCCCGGTTTCAGTACGAGATGGAAGCAGCCTTTAGACGTACAGGTTCTTAGTCCAAGTTACGTCCGAGCTGGACTTCAGCATGTTTACACTTCCAACGTCTTGCTGAGGTCCGCATCAATCGAACCAAAGTAATAGTAGTAGTTCCGGCTGATTTTCAGAATAAAGTATTCCTCAAGAAGAAAATTCATTCAAAGTTTGAGCTCTGAGCTTGAGTTTGGATTGTAACAGCGGCGGCTGTCAACCCTTTGCTAAGGAACGAGGTATTTGGCGTCTGACCCACGTCCACCAGCTTAGAGCAGGGGTGTCAAACTCATTTTCACCGAGGGCCACATCAGCATAATGGCTGTCCTTGAAGGGCCAGATGTAACTTATAAATGTAACTAACTGTAATCAAATGTAATGTAAAATAAATGTAACTACCGTACTCCTTAATGTTGAATAACTAATTTATTATAACTTATTCAACTGACAATTACAGTTGCATAGAAAACGTATGTTTGCTTGTTGCTCTAACATAAATCCTTAAATTTTGTCAGCTTATGAAAACCCACATAACTCCATTAATGAAGGATCAAACTGTCCAAGTTAATAAAAAAATAACATAAAACTGAGCTGCAAAGAACATGTATGACACATGTAGCATTTTACAAAAAAAGGCTACACACAGCCTTGCATCCAACTGATGGTTTGATGACAATTTGTGTGCATACACACATAAGACCTGCAAACATTAAATAATTACAACAGCAGCTACACATAAATAATATGTGATCAACTAAAAATACCAAAATAAAGGTTGACTCAGTTCACAACTATATTACTCAAGTTTTTTGGTTAGTCTTTGATGAGAAGATGCTGCCTGTCCTTGAAAACACCAAGTGGATTCTCTCTACGATTGATCATGTTCTGAAAATGATAAACACAAAATAAAATGCAAGCACAATCATTAAATTGCACACAGTTTAAATGTTCTTCTTCTTGGTTGAATTACATTTTATTATATTTTAATTAAGTTTTAAAAAAATGCTAACCTGACAAATAGGAAAGTGGACAAGATTGTCTTGTTTCACTTGCCACATCCATAAGTCCAATTTACGCTGGAAAGCCGTGATCGTGTCGGACATCTGCGTGATGACTTGTTTGCGTCCCTGCAGCTTCTGATTCAGCTGGGCGAGATGGTCGGTCATGTCACACAACACAGCAAAGTCACACAGCCACGTTGGATCTGATAGTTCAGACATGAGTTTTCCTTTACTCTGCATAAAAACAGCAAAGTCTTCCCTGAGCTAAAAAAAAAATTGCTTGAGGACTTTGCTCCTACTCAGCCACCGTACTTCTGTATGGTACGGCACAAAACTTCACTTCCGGCACTGGACGGAGCAGCAGCTTCCCTCCTGAGTTTTCCTCTCCCTGCTTTGCCACTTTGTCTTGTCTGCAGTTTTTATTTTTTCAGTGCTCGCTCGAACGTAAATTCTCGATGAATCTGGTTTCGTAGGCTGTTAACTCTATTGATAAAAAAAATTCTACGAAGCGTTCCGGTCCTGGGGAACCGGCTTGCCCTTTGCAGTCGCATCCTGCCGGGTATATCATGGATTCCTGGGGCGAATGGAAGATGTTATGCCTGGACGTGCTTTCTATTGAGGATGTGGAGGATATATTCATAATTGGAATTATGATAGCAGATGCTCTGCTTTTTGGCTTGTGTGGAGTTCTCTTCTATCGGAAAATCAGGAAGACTTCCGAGGCGATCAATGCGCTGATTAAGCTTCCTTCTCAGACCGAGTCTGTGATCCGAGCTGTGACATTAATGAACCAGCTGCTTTATGAGCTGAACTACAAAGTGAAGGCGGCAAAGGACCGCAGACCACCGGTAAGGTTCGGGACTCGTGTGCAGCACCCAGGAGGGTCACATCTGGAGGTTGATTCATAGTTCGGGTCGGTGAAAAGTTTCCCATAATTTGGAGTGTATTGGATTCCAGACAGCCACCTGGACTTCAAGGCCACAGAAAGAACACTGTGAGCCTGCCCTAAAGATAAATCATGCTAATCTAATCGGACTCCCTGAGTCAGCCGGGACAGGCTGAAAACAAAATATCCGGAGTGGAGCAACTGAAGAAATTAAGCTTCTGTCGCACCCCCCACCCCGGAGAACTATTCTGTGTCCTCTGAGTCAGATAAGGCTGGCTGATCACGTCATCATCAGAACTCTGGCTAATCTGAATGGAGCTCATGGACTTGTCTCACTGCTTCGCCCTCAAATGCAAATGTGATTTATCTTAAATGTGTGCTTGTCTCATATGGTGTCCTGAAAGACAAAATGTGATATATCTTTTTTGTAATACCAACGCTACTACCCTCATGGCTCTTTCCTTGTTTCACACCTATAACCTTCATCCCGATACGGATGGGAGAGGCCGCCCTGAAAGACAAAATGTGATATATCTTTTGATGTCTCATATGGTGTCCTGATAGCAGCAGCTTCACACACGTAGTCCCCTTCAGGATGATTGTGCATACATCTTCAGGCAGTACTGGTGCAAACTTGTGCAATGTCAATAAAAGTACTCTGACTCTGAAAACGCTCCATCTGAAAAAGACTTGGAAGCGTGGGCGTTTTCTTCAGCCACAATGAAGCTAGCTTTCACTGCGGCCTCGTTTTTGGCTGTGGATTTTGTGAACAAAATCTGCTGCAACCACAGTTTGACTTTTAATTCTTGGGCAATGTGTTGCTTTTCTTGAAGGTTAGCTTTAGCGTACTTAGCTCCGTGTTTGGTTTCAAAACCGACACCGCCTCGTAACGCAAAAGACATACCGGTCTTTCTCCTTGAAGCACAAACAAGTACAGGTATTCGCCTTCCCATCTTTCTTGAAACTTCCGTCTGCATCAACTTTTCTCTTTCTGGACATTTTGGGATCACTATTTATATCTCAATTCCACTCGTTGGCATGGATGTAGAAACACTGCCGCGGCTACCGTAGTCCAAAGGCATTGTGGGAAATGTAGCTTTTGGTCAAAACATGCTCGTATTTATTTTTAGACACTGAAAACTTTTAAGCTAAGCTCCCACGGGCCACATAAAATGACATGGCGGGCCACATCTGGCCCGCGGGCCTTGAGATTGACACATGTGGCTTAGAGAGAAAGTCATACATTCCAACTTCCTTGCAGAACTGAGCCGTTCCAGGAAATCAGGCTTTTTGAAGGGAGATTGACATCAGAGTTTTCTCTCTGTTCCTTTGGTCAATAACCAGGGAGTAGGAGGGAATTAGATGATGTCAGAGAGTTTATTAGAAGTCAAAAGAGAAGGTCAGTGACAAAGAGATTGTTTAGAGAAAGACAGAGTTGTTTTAGAAATGAGGAGAAATACAGGTGCCAGGTTTATGATTAAAACCGATTACGGTACTGTCTCACATTTCTAAACAAATATTGAAAGTTCAATCTGACATATCCTTCGACTTAGACAGTCTTTATTATCAACATATTGAAACAATAGCACTGTTCATACGAATAACACAAGGTTATGCTTTGATTATATTTGTATTAGAACAAAATTAAAGAGTCTTGGTGATTTAATTTGTGTCTTTGATTCAATATTAATGTAATAAACGGTGTCCACTGTCTTTTCTTTAAGGTTTCAAAGAAAATATGTCTCACAGAGTTTCAGAAACAAAGGTGTACACTAAGAGTTTTCACAGCAAGGTGTTCCACTACAGCATGCATGCATGGCCTTTTTCCCAGGTACTCCGGCTTCCTCCCACAGACCAAAAACATTCATCTTAGGCTGACTCATAACTCTAAATTGTCCCTAGATGTGAGTGAGAGACTGAATGGTTGTTTGTCCTGTTTGTCGCTATGTGTCCCTGTGATGGACTTGCGACTGTCCAGGGTGTCCCCTGCCTCTCCCACAGGGATGGCTGGAAATGTGCACCAGTGACCCATGTGACACGAAAGGGAAGAAGCAGAAAGATAATGGATGGATGGATAAATCCATATCTCATTGGCCCCAAGAGAAATTTCAGCTTGTGAACCAGATCTGTAGTCTCTTGTAAAGTAACAACAAGAACAACCAAAGGATACATCTTCTTCTTCTTCTTTCGGCTTTTCCCTTTTCAGGGGTCGCCACAGCGAGTCATCCTCCTCCACCTCACTCTGTCCTCTGCATCCTCTGTCCTCACTCCAACTACCTTCATGTCCTCTCTAACTGCATCCATATATCTCCTCTTTGGTCTCCCTCTTTGTCTTTTTCCTGGCAGCTGCATTTCTAACATCCTTCTACCAATATACCCACTGTCCCTCCTCTGGACATGTCCAAACCATCTCAGTCTGGCCTCCCTAACTTTATCTCCCAGTTGTTCAACATGTGCTGTACCTCTGATGATCTCATTCCTGATCTTATCCATCCTTGTCACTCCTAAGGAGAACCTCAGCATCTTCATTTCTGCCACTTCCAGTTCTTTCTCCTGTCTTTTTGTCAATGCCACTGTCTCCAGACCATACAACATAGCTGGTCTCACCACTGTCTTGTAAACTTTTCCTTTGACCTTTGCTGACACCTTTTTGTCACAAATCACTCCTGAAACTTTTCTCCATCCACTCCATCCTGCCTGGACTCTCTTTTTCACCTCTTTACCACATTCCCCATTTTCCTGGACAGTGGACCCCAAGTACTTGAAGTCCTGCACCTTTGTGACCTCTGCTCCTTGTAGCCTCACTGTTCCACTGGCCTCCCTCTCATTCACACACATGTACTCTGTCTTACTACGGCTGACTTTCATTCCTCTTCTTTCAAGAGCATACCTCCACCTCTCCAAGTTCTCTTCCACTTGTTCCCTGTTCTCACCACAGATCACAATGTCATCTGCAAACATCATAGTCCATGGGGATTCCTGCCTGACCTCATCTGTTAGTCGGTCCATCACCAGAGCAAACAAGAAGGGGCTCAGAGCCGATCCTTGATGCAATCCCACCTCCACCTTGAAGCTATCTGTCACTCCCACAGCACATCTCACCACTGTCCTGCTGTCCTCATACATGTCCTGTACCAGTCTAACATACTTTTCTGCCACTCCAGATTTCCTCATGCAATACCACACCTCCTCTCTTGGCACCCTGTCATATGCTTTTTCTAAATCCACAAACACACAATGGAGTTCTTTCTGACCCTCTCTGTACTTCTCTATCAACATCCTCAAAGCAAAGATGGCATCTGTGGTGCTCTTTCTTGGCATGAAACCATACTGCTGCTCACAGATAGTCACCTCTTGTCTAAGCCTTCCTTCCACAACTCTCTCCCAGATCTTCATTGTGTGGCTCATCAACTTAATTCCCCTGTAGTTGCTACAACTCTGTACATCACCCTTGTTCTTAAAACAAACATAGACAAAGGATACATGAATGGAGAAAAAAAAACAGCAAGAAGCCTCTGACAAACAGACATTACCTCCAGCATCTTGAACATGACTAAAATGCATTGAAATAAGTGAATATTTAAGCAAATGACCAACTTATATTCTGCATATCTCTATCTCAGAGAGAAATACCAAAGAGCATCAGAGTTGTTCTCTCTGTACACCTCTCAACAACACTGGTTAAAAATGATACAAAACCGCCCTTCAAGGCCATCAAAAGCGTTTGACCCCATTAACATCATTACCAGAAAGAGGTAGAGTCCTAAAGACATGGATAGAGGCCAGGATAAGAGGAATTTGAAGAGATAAAGGCAAGAGCAGAGATTTTCATGGAAAGGGAATGTTACCATTTAGTGATAATGTGACTGAACAATACAAACTCTGTCTAGTTCCAAGCATTGTTTTCCCAAAATCAGAATTGTCTTTTTGTAATCCCTCATACACTTTATCCCTATTGACATAACAAGTGATTCTGTGCGACTAATGCATGAATGATGGCGGAAAGAGCTTTTAGAGACTACAAATGCGTATGTTATCTTTGAGGAAGGAAGATAAGCTTGTCATTTTTTGTACATGGCACCAAGAGATCATGCCTAAATGTAAGTCATGTAATGAACTGGTGAGAATGCTCTCTGGTTGATTCTTGTAGCTATCTCAGAGCGTTTTGGCTCCTGAAGGAGCTCAGGACAGCATCAAACATTACAATTCAGGCTGTATCCTCTCTCTGCTTTTCCAATCCTTGTCCTTCCCGCAGTGATAATCACCATCTGCGTCAGAATGTAGGAATCGTTGTAGCAGGACTGTTATTAACAACCTCCGACCCTTTTACCAGCGTTAAGATCTCCAACAAATCCCATAGTGCCTGCCTAATTTATTAAATATAATATTTTAAATGCATTTCTCCTGAACTGATAAGAAAGCTAAATTATTTTCAAGGGTGTACCAGAGCTGTTGAAAGCCTTGTCAGCCGAGAAACAGGTGTGACAGTGAGAGTGACATGAGAAAAGTACTGGTTAAAAAGAGAGGCTAAGTGTTGTTTTCCATTAGCGGCCAGCAAAGACAGGCCGACTGGTCACTCCAGCAGCTGACAAACAGTTACAACAACTGCCCATTACACCCACGCAGCTCTAATCAGTACAACAGAGTACAAGAAGTGGCTACAGGGAGTGATCATACAAGTTATCATAGTGTATGCCACTTTTCCATGTGTGTGCATCTTGAGGAAACATATATGATGTCCGGTTTATGTATGAAATTATTCTAAAATTAGAATAGTTGCATGAGGGCAAGTCTACAAACAGAGCTTTTGTTTACAAGAAAAAGGGTTTGTCTTCATGCTATTTGAAGCTTTGAACTAAAGGAAACAGTTAGAGGATCTAAAATAGATCATATGTACGTGTACAGTATATTACTGTATTTTTCATATCAAGCTGAAACGAGAGCTACCGTAGTGTCCACATTTAATCTAGTTGCTGCACTTTTACATGGACAAATGAGGCACTTACATTCTTTCTTTCTCTTACTGTTGTTTCTAAGACAATGTGGTAGAGGTGCTGTAAAAGCTCCAGCCACAGGGAGATAATTTGACCTGATCTGAACCTGACTAAGAGATTTAGCTCAGTATGACTGAGATGAACAACCATGTCTGTGAAAAAACTCTGTTAGAAACAGGAATATGTCTTGCACAGTTTCACATGATGAAAAGACTTCAGGAATTATGTGCTCGAAGTCAACAGCTGGGTTCACTGCGGTTTGTGCTGGCCAGTATATCTGTTTTTTCATGTTTCCTGTCAATGTGCTATAGAACACTACCGGTACTAGCCAGCTGCCTACAATGACCTCAACCTTTGTTTTTTCCTGTAAACCTCAGGTCATTTCTCTTTGTTTTTACTTTTTATTGGACACTTTAATTGGGCAAAACAATCCCAGAAACTACCAAAAGATTAAATAGTCATCTCGGGCTCACTGTCATTAAGCCTTTTCACAGTATGGGTTCATAATATAGCTGTGTGGTCTCAAAGTTGGTTAGCATGGTTGCCTCACTTCAAAATGCTTTGGTTGAAAACTTGACCAGGTCCTTTCTGTGTGAAGTTTGCATGTCCTATAAGTGCATGCATGGTTTTACTGAAAGTGAGTGAAAGTGAGTGTGTGTTTCCTCCCACAGGCCACCAATAGGTATGTTAGTGTAATTGGTGACTTTAAATTGGCCATAGTGTGAGTGTGTTTGCCCATGGTCTCTATGTTGAACCGTGATGGATTGGAAATCTATTTAGGATGTATTATAGCTCTTGTCCAGCTCCTTGCACTCTTGCATAGATTCAACAGGGTATAGAAAATAGATAGATATGACTTTAAATAAAATAATAATAAAAAAGGGATATGACCTTAAAGAGCCTTATAAGCTTATAACCTAAGACCTTGTAACCTACTTAGGCCAACTCCAACTGTTCACAGATGAACTTAACTGACCAAGTCTTGCAACAATGCACTACATGTTTGCACAAATAAAGCCAGTGTATGATTACAGAGCTTTTGGTTTGTTTGGAGCTCTGCCATATCGCACGCCACTTCACACCTGCTCACCAACTCAGCTCTGTGACTACCTCTGTTGCAGGCTCAACAGTATAACATCACTGAATGGGCTTCAATCCCCTCTGCAGTAGCCCAAACCACACAGAGACATGTAGAAAGTGTCTCAGTCCAACTTTAAAGTGTTATTTGAAAAGAGCTGATAAATTGGTTCATGAATCAAAATCTGTTGCACTTGTGCATATCTAACTAAATACAGCCAAGACCTTACTCGG
The DNA here is from genome assembly GCA_038048925.1 of Garcialebias charrua. Classification (NCBI taxonomy): domain Eukaryota; kingdom Metazoa; phylum Chordata; class Actinopteri; order Cyprinodontiformes; family Rivulidae; genus Garcialebias; species Garcialebias charrua. The sequence continues at coordinate 18,678 of JBBPBX010040880.1, forward strand.
GGCCAACTAAGCTGTGTGTTTGTTTGTTTACATGCTTGTTTAATTTAAAACTAACACTGCCCAGTCATCATGTTATCACTCTTTCCATAGATTTTCCAAAAAAAAAAACTTTCAGCCAAGGACCAATTATTAGAAAATGTCCCCTTCATGTTCTTATGGTGTCCAATGCCCATTCTTCTCTGCTGGATCCTACAAGTATTTTTGAGAAAGTTTAACTCGTTAAATCAGCATCAGCTTCACACTCTGACTAGCTATTTGTGAAACTAATAGGTTAATGGAAAAAAAAATCCAATCAAGGTGTCACACTCAATTTATCCCTAATTGTCTTCTTAATATTTTAAAAACAAACGCTTGTTACAAGAACCAAATACAAAAAAATCAAATAATGGACAATCATTCAGTAGAAACAACTTGGCGATATTTTCAAAACACAAAGTTAATGCTTG
>JBBPBX010040881.1:0-18669 GCA_038048925.1 Garcialebias charrua
GGTCTGTCGTGGTGAAGAGAGAGCTGAGTCAAAAGGCAAAGCTCTCAATTTACCGATCGATCTACGTTCCCACCCTCATCTATGGTCATGAGCTTTGGGTTGTGACCGAAAGAACGAGATCTCGGATACAAGCGGCTGAAATGAGTTTTCTCCGCAGGGTGTCTGGACTCTCCCTTAGAGATAGGGTGAGAAGCTCAGTCATCCGGGAGGGACTCGGAGTAGAGCCGCTGCTTCTCCACATCGAGAGGAGCCAGTTGAGGTGGCTCGGGCATCTGGTTAGGATGCCTCCTGGACGCCTCCCTGGTGAGGTGTTCCGGGCATGTCCCACCGGGAGGAGACCCAGAGGAAGACCCAGGACACGCTGGAGGGACTATGTTTCTCGGCTGGCCTGGGAACGCCTTGGGATTCCCCCAGAGGAGCTGCTCCAAGTGGCTGGGGAGAGGGAAGTCTGGGCCTCCCTACTTAGGCTGCTACCCCCGCGACCCGACCCCGGATAAGCGGACGAAAATGGATGGATGGTTTTTATGCTTTTATTCCTGATGCTTGTTGTTTTTATTTGATGCTGTGATCTTTTTGTTAAGCACTTTGGTAACAGTTACTGTTTTAAATGTGCTATATAAATAAATTTGACTTGACTGTCTGTGTTGTGAGCGTGATAACTTGAAAAATAAATTTGATACAAATTTCCATTGTTCTGTGTGGCTGCATAGGCGAAGGAAAGGTCACTATCTAAAAACTGGGTTGCCACGTCAAAATCCAAGATGGCCACCACCAGAATCTAATCAGGCTACCCTGATCATTGTAGATAACAATGCTTTCTAGTTTGTACTGCATATTGCTTAAATTATGGCACTTTATTGGGGTGGCTGAAGATTTAAAGCCACCCTTGACCAGCCCCTGTACAATCATATGTGAGCAGAGTGAACAGAAGAGGGCTCAGCACACATCCTTGAGGAGAGCCAGTGCTGAGGGTGATGGTGGAGGAGGAGAAGTTGTGGATCTTCACGGACTGTGGTCTGTCTGTTAAAAAGTCTAAGACCCAGTTACAGATGGAGGGGCTTAGTCCAAGTGTGGATAGTTTGTCTATCAGAGTTTGGGGGATCATGGTGTTGAAGGCAGATGTGAAGTCCACAAAGAGCAGACGCACGTATGAGTCCTTCTGATCCAGGTGGGTGAGAGCAGTGTGGACCACAGAGGAGATGGCGTCCTCTGTTGATCGGTTCTCACGGTATGCATATTGATGAGGGTCCTCGTTGATGTTGACGGCTGTCTTGATGTGGGACATGACCAGTTTCTCAAAACATTTAGCGACTATCGGGGTGAGAGCCACCGGTCTATAGTCATTCAGACCAGTCACTGTGGAGCTCTTTGGGACTGGGATGATGGTGGCAGTCTTCAGGCAGGTGGGAACTGACTCCACATCAGCACATCAGTTAAAAAATTGCTGCAAAACGCACTCGAGTTGCCAAACATTTTCATATCTATGAGGTGCCATTAGCAAAGTTACAAAAATCAACAGCAATATTTTAGTTTAGAGAAAACATTTTTTTCCAGTCAAATTTTAACCATGTTATTAATACACATCGTTCTAAATTAAATATTTAATTTGATAGCTAAATATTTAGTTTACAAAACTAAATACTGAACTTGCAAGTAAAATATTTAGTTCAGATGGTTAGTGGGTGGGTGAGCGTGTGTTGATACATACCTATCAAGAAATTTGTAGACAAAGTCCTTGGTGTGCTTTCCTCCAATTCTGGAAATTTGCAGAACCTGTTGAAATAAATCCATGATATAGTTCACTGACACTTCAAAGTGTTTGGTTGTACAGTACTGTACTGCGTTATGCTCGGCTTTCCTCCAGACTTGTAAAACCTACCAGGGTAGCAAATTTGGAGTCACGAGGTGCTCCTCTCTCACAAAATCCTCCATGGTCTCTATCCTTTTTGGCACAGCTGAAGAGGTGGGATGTATACGGTGTAGGCGATCGCCGAGGTCAAAGAAGTTGAATACGCTGAAACACTGGGGGGAAAAATAAAACAAAAACACACATTTCTTGATTACAATGTTATCTCTCCAACAGCAAGGTGGCTGGTTGATCATTTTTTTCCAGTCATATTTTAACCATGTTATTAATACACGTCGTTCTAAATTAAATATTTAATTTGATAGCTAAATATTTAGTTTACAAAACTAAATACTGAACTTGCAAGTAAAATATTTAGTTCAGATGGTTAGTGGGTGGGTGAGCGTGTGTTGATACATACCTATCAAGAAATTTGTAGACAAAGTCCTTGGTGTGCTTTCCTCCAATTCTGGAAATTTGCAGAACCTGTTGGAATAAATCCATGATATAGTTCACTGACACTTCCAAGTGTTTGGTTGTACGGTACTGCGTTATGCTCGGCTTTCCTCCAGACTTGTAAAACCTACCAGGGTAGCAAATTTGGAGTCACGAGGTGCTCCTCTCTCACAAAATCCTCCATGGTCTCTATCCTTTTTGGCACAGGGTGGGAGAGGGATGTAGGGCTAGGCGATCGCCGAGGTCAATGAAGAAGTTGAATACGCTGAAACACTGGGGGGAAAAATAAAACAAAAACACACATGTCTTGATTACAATCTCTCCAACAGCAAGGTGGCTGTGGTTGATCATTTTTTTCCAAGTGTCTCACTGCTAACTGTTCAATACTTACCATCCTGAGGCAATGGGAATGCCCATCTTCCAATTTCTGATCTGGAAGTGGCATCGGTTTTCCATGAAAAAAATAATAAAATAAATTTTATTTTGCAAGGCCTGATAAAATAAACAATGGTTTAAAGTGTAATGTATACCGGTACTCACTGGGCGTTGACAGGTCCTTGGGTTGAGGCGCTGCACTTGCTGAGGACAAAAACAAAAGATTATTCAGCGATGCAAAATAATTAAGATGAAGCAAAAAGGTGCATTACCTGTGAAATGTCCTCTAGGACCAACGCTCTACAAATTTATTTATATATATATATAAAGAAAAAAACACAGTTGTTTATAAACACAACTGGAGCGACAGAGATATTAGTCAGAATGTAGTTTACAGTACAGTACAGTACTCATCTAATTTTGCCTAGTGAGTAAAATTAGATAGAAGGAGACATTTTAAAGCTTTTTTTTATTTCATATTTACTCATTCATTTGTAACTGAAAAGCTTTGGTCTGAATTCAGGTCATCTGGACAGTTTTTTTCCTTCTATTTTTTAATGCTGAAACGTTTCACCTTCCAGCTGACCCCCGCCCAGTGTACACACACAAAAGGAAGAAAAAAAAGACACGGCATATTACCTAGTCATTCAGGAACGCGATGGCGTTGTAACACGCGGAGGAAGTAAGCACTGTAGTGAATACAGTTTTCCAAAAATGCTGCCCAAAGCTGTACAGCAACGCTGGCCGCTCAGCACATGCGTGTTAATGGAGACGCGTGCAGGCCTCGATAGTCTCAAAGCAAAACAAAGAAACAAACAAAACTCGTAGCATACGGCTTACTTGGATAGAATTTATTTTCTAAACTGTACTGTTCGATTTTCCTTTACATCGTCTGCCGCAGTCGTAGACACAAGTTAGCTTACGTTAGCACAATGTAGCTTAGCTGTTAGCTACATGTACGTCGTGACCACAGAATTCAAGAGAACAAAGCTACAAAACAGAACCAATTACCTTCAACTTCTGAATGGATTGCAGCAAGTTTAGGGCAGGAGTTCCGTGACAAATGAACAGAACAGAACACAGTTGAGCTCCGTGATCACCGCAGCACAGACAGAATATACTGTAAACAACAACGGTTGAGAAGATTCAAGCCAGGGCGGTTCAACAAGAGAGGCGTTGACTGGTTGGAATGATCACGTGATACCTCCGCCAATCCAATCATAACGCTCGAGTTCCGAAGTTCTTCTTCTTGTTTTTTAATGGAAGAAAGCAAAAAACACAAGTACTGCCACCTACTGAAATGAATGTGTGACCGCGACGTCGTGGAATAAATGAGGTTTCTTGTAAATGAGTCGATCGAATGAGATATAACCTGCCTAAAGGTTGAATGAATGAATAACAACAACAAACAACAACAATAATTATATTCTTCAAATAAATAATATACATTTGTAAAAAAGAAAAAAAGAATTGAGGAAATGCATTAAAATGTTATTAAAAAACAACAATCTTAATAAATCAATTGTCTAACTGCAAATTTATGGTCCTAAAAGTTTAACTCTGTGAACCAGGTCCAGATAACGTCCAAAACTGACGTTCATACGACGTACAAATGCGGTCATAGTTAGACGTCCTAATTAGACCTTGTTTGCACGTCGGGGCGACGTCTAGAATTGGACTCTCAAACGACGGACAAGTCTAATTTGTAAAAAAAGAAAAAAAAATTGAGGAAATGCATTAAAATGTTATTAAAAAACAACATTCTTATTAAATCAATTGTCTAACTGCACTTTTATAGTCCTAAAAGTTTAACTCTGTGAACATGGTCCAGATCACCTCCAAAACTGACGTTCATACGACGTACAAATGCGGTCATATTTAGACGTCAAAAATAGACCTTGTTTGCACGTCGGGGCGACGTCTAGAATTGGTCTTCGACCAACGGGCTCTATATAGACGTCACCTCGACGTCCCCTGGACGTCTACTGTTTAGTGGGTTTGGCTCATGATGCTCCATATACTAAAAAATCATTTGAAACATTTTAGGTTGAAACTTAACAAACATAACAATTAAAACAAGCACCATCTAAGCAAATAGAATCTATCTATCTATCTATCTATCTATCTATCTATCTCTATCTATCTATCTATCTATCTATCATATCTATCTATCTATCTATCTATCTATCTATCTATCTATCTATCTATCTATCTATCTATCTATCTATCTATCTATCTATCTATCTATCTATCTATCTATCTATTCTATCTATCTATCTCTATCTATCTATCTATCTATCTATCTATCTATCTATCTATCTATCTATCTATCTATCTATCTATCTATCTATCTATCTATCTATCTATCTATCTATCTATCTATCTATCTATCTATCTATCTATCTATCTATCTATCTATCTAAACCCGAGTTTAATTCTCTCGTGACAACCTCAGCCATTTCCTCATTCATTTGCACTCAGCGGAGGGAGAGGAGGAGGGAGGAGGGAGCGATTACTTGACTTTTGGGAAAAAAAACAAAAGAAAACTCCAGATAAGGGANGTAAACATGCCGACCGACACCTCAGGGGTTACGGCTGGCTTTCTTTTCTGCACGATGCTGGGTGAAATTAATTTACTAACACATGACAAATAAACATGAAGCTGGAGCAGCTGGGAATAGTTTCCATCATGCTTTGCCCTTAGGCACTTTTTGAGTCATTACATTTCACAATGACGGTGATATGGGGATGGGGACTGCCTCAGGGGGCTTTCTAACCTCATCTTTTTGTTATGTCACATGTTATCAAACTATAACAAGTTATTCATTTTGCAACTATGATATATTTGTGACAAAAACACATCAATTTGCCCACAGCTTTTTTTATAAGGGCTTTTTTTCCTTACAGAATCAGAAGCACAATGTTCCTCAATGCAGCACAATACCTCTTAAGAAGGAAGTACTGTACTGTATCGGTCTTTTGCACGTGACATTACGGCTCGTGTCTTTTTGCACTTCCGGTCGTCATGTTGGGTGGATACCGGTTCATTTATTGCACGTGACGTCACGGCTCGTGTCTTTTTGCACTTCCGGTCGTCATGTTGGGTGGATACCGGTTCATTTAAACAGAGGAAGTCCATGTTAAACACAGTGCGATACAGAACAATAACATCAGCAAAATGCAAACTAAATATAAAAATGAGCAGAAGCCTTATAGAGAGAAACTCAACCTTGAAGCCAGAGAACGTTACATGGTGAAGTTAGCTTCAATTAACAACATTGATCCTTACGAGGTAGCAGCTAAGGCATGGACTTCCTCTGTTTAAATGAACCGGTCTCCACCCAATATGGCGACCGGGAGTGCAAAATGTCACATGTCTGCAAAAGACCGATAGAGCAGCCGCAGGGCCACGTATGGGCCATGTGTGCTAGCCATAAATGGTCTTTAGCATCACTACATCTGTAGTGATGCTAAAGTGCATCACTTTAATAATGTGCATATCAAATTCAGTTGAGAGGTTAAAATAATAAATGTATTCAAACATGATTTGTATAAAGAGTTAAAGCAAGAGTGCTGAAAAGAAACGTATGGGTAATGGAAGAGAAAAAATAATCAAACATGTTTGAAGTTTGAAACTGTGAGATGTTTACAGTAAAAACCCACAGGTCTGCGTTTTCCTGATCTAATGGGAGATAGTCTCTATGGGGACTTTGAATGTAGAATTTGAGTCATAATAACAAGTTGTTTATCTGGTAGAGTTCACCCACGACACTCCCAAAATGATGGCACCTTTTAGAGCTGCAAGCAGTGGAAATCTTTAGGTATAAATACCTAAGCAGGAACGAGCATGACCTGAGCTTTTGATAGAAATTGTACAAATAAGCAATCCCTGCCTACTAGCTCTTGCAATAGTGACAAGAGAGAAGTCCGTCATTATTGAAAGCAGACATGTCTTCTTTTATCACGTTGTGAAGTGTTGGCTGCAAACTAATGTTGATCTGTAAAAGCTGTTGTCTAAATTAATTGCAACAAGAGATAGACCCTTTAAGACATACACATGCATAATTTTAACACCTTTTTCTGAACCCGTCAGGGACCACAGGGAAGTTTTATTCTTCAAATAAGCAAAACAAAATAACGTTACTTGAACAGTATCCTTAACAGGACTGACGTTTTTAAGCACAGCTAATCTGTTTTTAACAAGACAAGATGTATTTTTTCTACATGTTAATCACCAAAGAATACAAGTTCAACTAAATCCATCCATCCATTATCTTTACTGGCTTCTTCCTTTCTGGGTTGTGCCCATATTCTGGTGGTGCCCATATTCAGCCATCACTATGCAAGAGGCGGGGCGCACCCTGCACAGGTCGCAAGTCCATCACAAGGACACATAGAGACAAACGAGACAAACAACCATTCACTCTCTCTCTCTCACCCAGAGAGATTTAGAGTTACCAATCAGCCTAACATGCATGTTTTTGGTCTGTGAGAGGAAACCGGAGTACCCGGAGAAAACCCACACATGCATGGAGAGAACATGCAAACTCTGCCCAGGAACACCAAAGTTCATGCTCCATAATCCAGGTAGAGATCCAACAATGTTTAGTGAGGTCATACCAGTCTCAAAAAAGTCCCCAACCCGGATTTGAGCCGACAGCCTTATTGCTGAGATGCGACTGCACCACTGTGCCGCCTACTTCAACTCAATGCTAACAACATTTGATCCCACAAAAATAAAGTTCACAAGGTCATCTACACTCAATTTGTCTTTGACTGGGAAGGCTGAATGGCAAATCAATGGTGAACATGGTAATAATTTCATTTATTGATAATAATGTTGTAATACGACACTGTGCAGCAACATTAACTTTATGCAGTGAGTTGCCACAGGAACCTGCAAACATTCAGCGTGTGATGAAAATGCATAAATATCTTTTTTATGTCCGGTCCTGGTGATTGGCTGCCAAGTCTGTTTTACACCTCTGACATTTGCACCATATAGAGATCAGTAAATGTTGTGGTGGTATTTATCTTGGAGAATAGCTGTTACCTTAGAAATAAACTGCAGACTTTAAGAATGCATTGCCTAGTAAAATAGATATATTACATTTATAGAAGTTGTCCTCAACCTGTTTTGAAGTGATGAATCAACTCCTCGTCCCCCAACAGAGTTCAGAGTTTCAGGTTTTAGTCATCTAGCTGACACAAAGGAAGCCTAAATGTTAAATTTGTTCTGTAGTGTGTTTTATAGATGTTTTTCCATCTTTATTTTCATTCTAAGTCTGTAATTCCATACTTAAAAAATAAAAAGAGTGGACATGTTCCCAAGATATTTAAATATGACCACAAATTTTAGTTTTTCGATTGGCATCTACTGACTTAAACAGCTAATATATTTTCTTTTGTGTAATTCTTAATTTTATCATCGTTCACTGTATGTTCTAATCCAAATCCTGTGAAAAGTTTATTGTACTGCACAGCAGGAAAAGTCTGGAAGTAGTAATGTTTTTTTGTGTGTATGTTTCACACTGACATCTTTCCTTCTGTCATTTGAGATGATGGTAAAATGGACCAAAAAGCTTGACAATAACATGCTGTACACCATTTTGCTATTACTGTTATTGTGAACATGGGTGTGACGTTAACTTGACTCTGCGCTGAATGGATTCTTGAACAGCTTGTTGCTGTCTCCATCTGAACAGATAAAGGCTGTTAATGGGTTCATCATGTATTTCCCCCCTCTGCTCCAGGTCTATTACATTTAACAGAAGATAGCCTTTTACTGTGGGTTAAATAAACAATAATGATTATAGGTGACCACGTCAATAAAATAGTTCAAATGTTAAAATGTCACATTTATTTCTTTCCAATTTAACTTTTTCTCTACAAATTATATAATTGATTGAACAATGTGGGCAAGCTTTGACTTTCTTTAGTTGATCTATGACAATGGAATTGGGACAGTTGGGTCACATATTTAAAATACACGTTAGCTGTCCAGTAAGTTAATAAATTACCTTAATCAGTCAGAGAAAAAAAAATGTTGTGTTTAATAAAGCCATCGTTCACTGGCTCTCGTCTCCACTAATGTATATTTTATATACCAATGACTGAAAGAGACCACATCACGAGGTTTTACTTGAAATTTGCAGATGATCCTGGTATAGTCAGTCTGCAAAAGGATAAAGGTGTCAGCCATGGGTCAGTTGTGACTTTGTTAGATTGTGTGACAGCCACGTCCTCCAGTTAAATGCCCAGAAAACTAAAGACATGGTTATCGATTTTGGGAAGACAATAAACAACAAACCCCCTCTCTCTACAATAATCAGGAGATCAACTGTGGAGGTTGTTAAATCCTACAAGTACCTTGGGACAGAGACTGATATATAAAACTAATCCATGACCAGGATGTTGCTGCAATCTTCAAAACAATGCAGAGAATATTTTCCTTTTCAGACTGAACTCTTAATGCCTTAGGTCCAAGCCACCCTGTCTTTGGGTGGCTTGACCCAGAAGCAGGGTGGGTGTCATCCAATTAAAGATTTGGAAATTTAATAACCAACCACTGCACTGTGCCAAAGTGTCCTTGGACAAGACTCTGTATCAGTGTATAAGGTTACATTCACGTCAGGCAAACGCAGCAGATTTTCAGATGTTTTCTTGACAGTGAATGTGACAAACCCTTTTTTTTTTTTTCGACCTGGTCTTTTTCATATGTTTTCCTAAATTGAATACATAGCTGATGTTTTTCAAAGCGACCGCAGTCTGAATGGTCATGTCACATTTAATCTAACTTTTATGTCATTGAGATGGGGGATGCACGATCTAAGAATTAATATTTATACCAACTTCATGCAGTTTAAATCTTGGAACTACTGTAATGTCTTCAGCTACAAAACACAATTCCAGTTGCTCCATTTTTGTCCTTAAAATTTCCCATGTCCTGGATGGCTGAGAATCTACATCGAATACTAACGTTGGTGTCGGACTGTACTGTATTGATGCTAACGTGATGGGATCGATACTTGAGTTTGTTTCTACCTTCAGTACGTCTGTGCCATTCCAGAAATACAGTACAATGCTGTTCCGGAGGAGCCATTAAGAAGCAAGTTTAAATATAAACACCGGACCAGACAAACACGTCAGATCTGATTGCACAACAACTTCAGAATTGGTGCGCACACACTAACATACTGTATGTATCATCCATATTTACTTTCTTTAACAAAGCGTGCATCATGTGACTTCAGGTTTTCACCAAAACATCACCAAATTTCCTTTTTGAGACGCAACAAAGCTGAACTCTGAAGTTCATCACCTGCCAGCTCAAATGGCCAGTCTGTTCTTTGATGAACTAAATACAGCTTTAGGCTGTACCTATTCCCTGTGTAGGTGTTGGAGAGTGTATGTTTTTGTATTTAGGTAATTGATGATTACCCTAGTTTGTGTGTTATAGCCAATCTCCGGCCTCTGACCTTTTTTCTTTACACCGTCCTACAGCGTCCAGTTACTGAGCTGTCCTTCCATATGGTGGACATCAGTTGTTTCTGATGAGGAGATCAGAAGATTAGGTGCTTTAACCAACATAATTTCCTCTTCCAAATGGTTCATAAGTAGATTTTAAACAACTGAGTTCTAAATGTTGTTTTATGATGTAAAAAACTGTCTAAAACAAACAAGGGGGAAAAATGCTCCTATTTCTTGATCTTTCTTGTTGCATAGCTCAAGAGATAGGAAGTCCAACTGTGTCTAGTATTGAGTGTCTTGAGTCGGAATTAGAAACAACCTTGTTCTGACGACATCGATTTGGCACTTGTTTGTGACAGCCAGACGACTTACGTCACCTTCACCTGAAGAGCTGACCTTGCTATCAGGCACACTGTATCAGGTGCACTGTGGTCCAACAGACACCTGCAATCGTGGAGAGCCCCTGAAATGAGATATTCAGGGGCATTGTCGGGGTGCAGAGGGCAGCGCTCGAGGGCTTCGATCAGATAACCAGCTGCAATTGTGCCTGCTTGGATTTTCCGTAGCTTTTGGTTGCATTTCTGAAAGGGCAGCTTGAAAGGTTGCCCCGTTAAGGTCACTGCTTGAACCTGATTGCTGTTTGCTGTGATCTTGATCCTTTGTTCTTTATCGTTATCTTAACACAGCACTCTTACACATCTGCTGTCATGGTAATATAAAGCAATACTGTACAGTGAAATACATAAAGCAGGAACAGTTTCTCACACACATTCATAATTTTGTTATATTGGGAGTGAATTGAATATCTTCTTAACACACCAAAGGGGGGAAAAAAAATGCTAAAGTGTGTATAATTGAAAGAAATGTATTGGTGTAAAAGAAAAAAATTGTAAAAAAAAAAAAGTGGTAATTGCTGATTCATTAGAGATGGATATCCACATGGAAATGAAAGGAGGCTGTGAGGGACGAAATGTGGATCGGTCTTTTCATGCTTATGACTCATAGCTAGTCGGCAGGGCCAAATAACATTTGTCTTTTATCTAAAGTCACATTATGACTGAAGAAGCAATTCAAAACTATCTACAGTACAAGATGCACTCATTTTTTTAACTGTGTCTCACATTGGGTGCTTCTAAATTATGGGTGACACATTGGAAGATGTTGTATTTTGCATTTCTATGCATATTTGTGTATAAGGTCCTGCGATTTCTATACAAATTAAACACTATTGAATTAATCTAAAAAAGCTAAGTCTGGTCCTCTGGACATTCAAAAAAACTGTAGAAACGTTTTGTCTTTCGTCCGAAAGACTTCCTCAGTCTGAGAAGCTTTGTTCAGCTCAGTCTTATAAATAGCACCCTCTCACAGTGGATCAACCAGTTTGCTGGTTGCATCAGGGTACTATTGAATTAAAATAACACATTTATGGATTGTAAATATGCTTCCATGGCAACTGCTTTGTCGCAAACTCTTTAAATGATTAAAAGAAGACGGGGTCTCCGTGGAAAAACTAAAATGCAGAGATTTACATCCGAGTTAAAACGTGACACGTGGACAAAACACTGCCTTTAATCTTTGCATTGCATTCATAGTCAACCCTTTAAGGGAAAAACAACATGGCAGTTGAAGGCAGCACCATAAAGAGGAATGTAAACAATAAAACTTGACATCTTTACATTGCTGTGTGACAGATTGGCTCTATCGCTCCGATTCAGACCCCCTCTGAGGGTTTTTGTTTAAAAATAGTCCTCCATCTGTTAAAACTTGAGCTGTCGTGCAGTTTTTACCTCTTTAGATTACATTGTGTTTGATTTTTTAAAAGTCTGATTAGCCAGTTGTTGATTTATTTGCTTAAGCATTCACCTTTTTGTTGATTTTACTGTATTTGTAGATGTAACAGATTTTGATTGGTTTTACTTGATGATGGTGAGCCCAAATTAAAACCTGCGGATTTTCATGAACGCACAACTAAGAAACTGAAATACAACTTAATTTCTAGTCTGATGTTTTGCAGCAACAGTGACAGCTGGTTTACAATCAGCAACTTAAAATGCCTCATTAGTCACTTCATTATGTGTACTGACCCTGTGTCTGTAAAAATGTCCCTACATCTGCTGACTTTTGTTGCCGGAGTTGGCAGTGTTTGCTGCTTGGCACACAGCGCTGGAGGGAGTCGGAGAAAACCACTCAGCGCTGACTGACTTGAGAAACTGCACCACGTCCAGGCTTTGAATTATGGATCTGCAGAGGGAGAGAACAATCAGCAAGACGGCCAACCAAGTGATGCCCGCTGCTTTAATGAGCAGCAGCAGGTGCTGTTGATCAGCCAGGAAAGACACGGGCCGTGGCGCTCCACTGCACCCCGCTGCTTTTTTATGGTGTTTTGAAAACTCCATCACACCAATTGGTTTCATGTCAATGCATAAGCAAGCTGTTGTTTGACTTCAGCTTCTTACAAGGGTATGAATATTTTAGGAGCTTCTTTTTTCTGAGCCACTGAGTCTAAATGCATGCTGTGGTCATATTGTTTTTGTATGGCCCTGGGGTCAAATTATATAAAGTCACTCATGACGTGGATCCAAAAGAAAAGTGGGTGCAGTAGATGATGGTCATTGTGACAGATGACAGCATGAATAAATGGTTAAAATTAGGCCTGCACAATAACAAATTTTGCTGGGCGATTAATTGCCTCAGAAATTATTGCAATAAATGAAAATATTGTTTGAAATTTGACAATGATTAGTAGTTATTGTTAAATTTAAGAAGAAATGTTGGTTAATTTGTTTTGAGTGTAGTACCTTTTTTCAACCACCGGACAGCAGTATAAGACCGTTCGAACCGAAAGATGGGTAGAGGGAGCGAGCAACGTGTCGCTTTTAAGAAAAATGGGAGGGAGGCTCCTTGATGTGACATGGGCTGTCTCTCCTTCCTTTTTTCGGTTCTCAGAATGGCGGACGCTCGATGTGGTTTGAGCTCTTTAGCATAGCATTTGTCACACAAAGATTTTAATAAAAATCAGTAAATGAGTTCTCAGCTTCTTTTTGCAGAGAAAAACAACTTTTTACACGAAGGCACAAGTTTCAACTGTAAATTTTGGAGCTTCGACAAGATGGAGGTTTTTCCCCCAAGGTTGGCCTGTTAGCTTAGCTTCTTAGCTTAGTTGCTTTTAATTCATTCATTCAACCTTTATTTATACAGGCTAGCCTCGTTGAGTCACGGGGACTCATTTACAAGAGGGACCTGTCTCACTCACACCAAACAACCATCCACTCTCACACTCACACCTAGGGTCAATTTAGAGTCACCAATCAGCCTAACAAGCATGTTTTTTGGTCTGTGGGAGGAAACCGGAGTACCCGGAGGAAACCCACGCATGCACGGGGAGAACATGCAAACTCCACCCAGAAAGGCCCCGGACCGGGATTTGAACCGGCAACCTTCTCGCTGAGAGGCAGCAGCTCTACCAGTTGTGCCACCGTGCTGCCCAAAATGATCCAAAAACGCGATTTTGAACGGTTAAAACAGATTTTAAAGAGAAAGGGAGGGGTCAGTGAAGAGCACCAAAACAGATTTTAAAGAGAAAGGGAGGGGTCAGTGAAGAGCACCAGAGTTTAGCCTTTTTGTCATCCAGTGTCTTCAATAGAAAGAGAGAGACACAAAGAAACGATAAAGCTGATAAATGAAAATGAGGTTGGTCATTTTCATTCATCATGTGATTAATCGATTTATTGGTTATCACGACAGGCCTAGTTAAAATAACATTCTAGTCACAGCGTCTTTGAACCAGAAAATGACTTTCTTTTTCATGCTTATTACCAACTTCTTTGAGCTTCTGGTTTGGTTGTAGCACAGTTTATTTTTATGACGATTATCCATCAGATAATTGGCAATAAATAAAAAGGGATGATTGGCAGCAACTATCATCAACCTTAAGCACTGATTGTTCTCGATCTTTGAGAGATAATAATAATTTGTCACATTTGTCATCTGTGTATGTTTCCCATACTTGACAGACGAAATTGGTCTTCTGCCTTTACACCACCAGGTGGTGCAGCGAGCAGCGTAGTCGCGCTCGGGGAGCTGGAGAATTAGATGTGCACTCATAGACACCCCAAGGTGTGTAGTGGCCGGGGCGCGAACCCGCGTCCTTCGGGTCCCAAGTCAAAAGCCTATGCTCTACATGCAAGAACCCACTGATGATTGAAGTGTAGGTGAATCTGTTAAATGTTCCTCTCCCAGGTGCACCAACTCTCTGTTGGTGCACCTGGGAGAGGACGCTGGCGTGATGTTGTGATGTTCGCCGCTTCTCTGCTGAAAAGTTGTTTTACTGTTGCTATTTTTTATTTTTTGGACATTTATCTGGACTTTTTTGTTCAGTGGTTTTTTTAATCAAGGACTTTACGGACAGCTTGGCTAGTACTTCCTAACCGGAATATTGGGCTGTCTGCCTCCTGTCATACTCCAGCACAAACCTTGCACAAACTTTGCTTGGAGAACTACGTGGCTGCAGTTTTTGTTTTGCTTACCTGCTGCTTCTGTCAACCTCCTGTGTCGTCTGGACCGTTCTGGACTTTCTCCTGTGCTCCTCTTCAAGTTATGCTCATTCAAGTTACATCTCACTGCTTCTTGTTTATTTCTCTCGGAGCCGTGGGTCTGCTGTTAGCGGCTAGCTCTGTGCTAGCTTCCCCCGGCTTGGCTGGTGTGATGTTGACCTACTCCGCTTCGCAGCTGCTTGGACTTAACAACTGCTCCATTCCACCTTCTGTTTCCATCATCAAACAACTGGGACTTCTGCGTAGACCTCGTTACATCCATAGAGGCTCTCGAAAGAAATCCGTTTATTCTCGCTCTGAATTGATTCCGTCCGGGAGACGTGTCGCACCTCAACTACGTCATCAGAACGCTGCGTCTGTAGTCCCTTGTAGTCCGCAGCGCACGAGGTGGCAAGGAAAACGTGGAGTGGACTTCAGTCTGCTTAAACCGGTTCAAAAAGCTCCTACACCAACTAGCATTAAAATAGAACTTTTCAATGTACAATCACTATCCAATAAATCATGTCTAATTCATGATCACATTCTGGAGAAAAACTTGGACCTCATGTGCCTCACAGAAACTTGGCATCAACCAGACGTGTTCAGTTCTCTGAATGAAGCTTGTCCCTCTGGATACAGTTATCTGCAGAGAGCCCGCTGCACTGGCCGCGGTGGTGGTCTGGCTGTAATCTACCGCAGTAATTTAAAATTGTCACATCTGTCTTCTCATAATTTTTCTTCTTTTGAATGTTTGGCCTTCAACTTCAAAGCCCCACTCCTGATGAACGTTATATTGATTTATAGACCTCCCAAACCGCATGTTTCATTTAACTCAGAAATGCATGACCTCCTCACTTTTTTCTGCACCTCCCCTGTAAAAACTATTTTTCTTGGCGATCTAAATATCCACATGGACAATTCCTCTTCCCCTCTGGCTACAGATTTTAAGTCTCTTTTGGAATCTCTCAACCTCACCCAACATGTGGACGCCCCTACGCACAACAGGGGGCATACTCTGGATTTGGTGATTACAGACACTGTACTCAATAACTTGTCTGTATATGACCTGGGTGTCTCAGACCACAGGGTCATCTCCCTGGAAGTGCCTTCAACTTCGCCTGCTTCTAACCCAAAACGACCTATCCAGTTCCGTGACTATAAAAACATTTCCCCTGATGTTTTGTCTGCTGATCTTCACGCCCTGACCGCTGTCAATCACTCATCTGCAGATGACTCTGTGGATTACTACAACCAATCTCTCCAGGAGCTTCTGGACCTACATGCTCCCTTGAAGTCAAGACTGGTGTCTTTCTCCCGTTCAGCCCCTTGGTACACTGATGAGCTGCGCAGGATGAAGGCAACTGGCCGTGCTATTGAGAGACGTGTAAAATCATCTGGTCTCTCGGTACATAAGCAAGCGTACAAAGAACATCAGAAAGCGTACGCCTATTCTCTTAAAGAAGCACGCTCCAAATATTATTCCAACATCATCAACACCTGCCCTGGAAACTCTAAACAGCTCTTCTCCACAATAACTCATCTGCTTAATCCCATCAAACTAACTCATGAGGACTCTCCGCTCATTCTCAATCAGTTCATCTGGACAGTTTCTTTTTAGCAGATGTCCAGATGTCTGGACATCTCCAGATGAACTGATTGAGAATGAGCGGATTTGATACCTGGACTATTGAGAATTAACTTTCTTGTCATGAGGACTCTGTTCAAAAATGCAACCTGTTCCTCTCATCATTTAAAAACAAAGTTGACACTATCAGATCTCAGCTCCACAACCTCCCTGATCTTAGTGTGCCATCTACCCGTCTGCTTTCTGGGACCCTGAGCAGCTTTGATGAAGTCGTTCAGAGTGAGGTGGAGACCATCCTCAAGAAAATGAAGCCTTCATCCTGCGCCCTGGATCCCTTCCCCTCGTCTCTCATAAAATCCAATCACTCTGCAATAAGCCCATTAATCACACAAATAATAAACAAGTCTCTACAATCTGGTCATGTTCCATTGCCTCTAAAAACTGCCATCATTAGGCCTCTTCTGAAAAAATCTAATTTGGATCCCGACATTTTTTCTAATTACCGCCCAATTTCCCACCTCCCATTTCTGTCCAAAGTGCTGGAGAAAGCAGTTGCTGCTCAGCTGCAGGACCACCTACAGCAACACTCTCTGTATGAGAAGTTCCAGTCTGGATTCAGAGCAGCTCACAGTACTGAGACTGCACTGCTGAGAGTAACAAATGATGTCCTCATGGCTGCTGACACTGGTTCTCCCTCCATCCTTGTCCTCCTTGACCTCACTGCAGCCTTCGACACTGTGGACCATAGTATCCTCCTCCACCGTCTTCATGTGGAGGTCGGTCTCTGTGACACTGTCCTGGACTGGTTCAATTCTTTCCTCTCCAATAGGCTGGAATGTGTTAGCCTTGGCAATGCCACTTCCCAGACAGTCGGTGTCTCCTGTGGTGTCCCTCAGGGGTCAGTTCTGGGGCCCCTGCTGTTTTCCCTCTACATGCTGCCTTTAGGTCAAATTATTAATCAGTTCAACATTTCTTTTCACTGCTATGCCGACGACACACAGCTTTACATCAGGACTGGAACATCATCATCATCCCTATCTCCGTCTTCACTCACTGTTCTCTCTGCCTGCCTGGAGGAAATAAAGGCATGGATGAATCAGAACTTTCTTCAATTAAACTGCTCGAAGACTGAGGCCATATTGATTGGCACCCCTCACCAGATACAAACATCAACTTTAACAACAATCTCCTTCTCTGGTCAAGACATCCCCCTCTCCACCTCTGTTACAAATCTTGGAATAAAAATGGACTCTCATCTTACATTTGAAAATCACATTAAGCATCTGTTTAAAACCTGCTTCTTCCATCTTCGAAACATCTCCAGACTTCGCCCATCTCTGACTTTTCCTGATGCTGAGAAACTCGTCCATGCCTTTGTCTCCTCCAGGCTCGACTACTGCAACTCCCTGTTTATTGGTATCCCTGGCAAAAACCTTCAGAAACTTCAATACATTCAAAACAGTGCAGCAAGGATTCTGTTGAGAGTTCGTAAATTTGAACATATTACACCCATTCTCCATAACCTCCATTGGCTTCCTGTCACCTACAGAATTCAGTACAAAACTGCTCTCATTATAATAATAATAATAATTAATTCAATTTATAACGCACTTTTCATTACTGAAAATCTCAAAGTGCTACACATATATTGAATGCTACACACATTCATAAACCGGTGGCGGCAGACTACCATGCAAGGTGCTTTCCAGTCCTACCGGGAGCAACTCAGGGTTAAGTGTCTTGCCCAAGGACACAACGACACATGGTGCGGGTCCCGGGAGTCGAACCGCCAACTTTCCGATCGGGAGACGACTGCCATTACCACTACACCACGGCCGCCCATTACCCATCAATGCTTGCACGGCACTTCACCTGACTATCTAAAGGACATTCTTGCACCATATTCATCCACCCGGTCTCTACGATCACAGAACAGTAATTTCCTTCATATTCCTCGGACCAAATTGAGGACCATGGGAGACCGAGCATTCTGTGTGGCTGCCCCCCGCCTGTGGAACTCCCTCCCTGACGACCTGAGAGCTCCACAGTCACTGGTTGACTTTAAAAGCAGCATAAAGACCTTTCTTTTTAAGCAAGCCTATTCTGCCTCCACATGATTTTATCTTTGATCTTAGTCGATATTATTATTGATTTTATTTGATTTTATCACTTGTTTTATTTTGATCTTTGCTTTGTTACACTTTGTAGCACTTTGAGATTTTTATTAATGAAAAGTGCATTATAACTGGAATTCATTATTATTATTATTATTAAATGCTGGATGGACGTCGTACAGTGAACACCCGTGGTTTTGTCTAAATGAGTATTGATGGTGATTTTTTTCCAACCTTTATTTATACAGGCTAGTTCCCATTAAGCCTCGAGGACTCATTTACAAGAGAGAC
>JBBPBX010040882.1:0-29143 GCA_038048925.1 Garcialebias charrua
ATATATATATATATATATATATTATGTATATGTAAGTATAAAATCACAATGACAGTATGTCAGAACACAACCTGTCTCTGCATAACATTTTCCACATGTGAATCTGTTACAAGAGCCATCAGCCAAGCCAATTAGATTGGAATGTTTGCCATTCTTTCGCAAACAATGGACACAAGTCCCCCAGCATATCCCCCCCAAATGCATTCTCCTACTACAAAAGCCTTCACATTTACATAGAAGGAAAAAGTCTCCAGGCATGCTTACTCAAGGATTACAAATTCCTAAAAAAAAGAGCCATTTGGCTGGGCTCTGGTAAAGATTGTACTGATTTAAATATCCTGGGATTTCCAGTGTTAAACACGTAATTTATTGGAAGAACTGTAGACTTTGTCCAGTTTATAGAATAATCAGAAACTTTTGAAAACGAGTTTATTAATTTGATAACATTAGATATTGAGTTTCCTGAGTTCTCAAGAAAAAGCAAAACATCGTCAGCATAAAGACTAATTTTATGTTCTATGTTTCTACCCTTTATGCCTTTAATATCAGCACTTTGCCTTATTGCTGCTGCTAAAGGTTCAATAAAAATAGCAAATAATGCTGGTGAAAGTGGGCAACCTTGCCTGGTTCCCCTCTGTAAACAGAAGCTTGAAGATAATTGATTATTTGTCCTGACGCACGCTGTTGGTGAACTATATAATATTTTTAACCAATTAATGAAGTAATTCCCAAATCCAAATTTATTTAAGGTAGCAAATAAGAAATTCCAATTAACTCTATCAAATGCTTTTTCTGCATCTAATGAAAAAATAGCTGTTTCAATATTTTTCAAATATGAATACTCTATTATATTATATAATCTGCGTGTATTTGAGTTTGAGTGTCTTCCTTTTATGAATCCGGTTTGGTCTGGATGTATAATAACAGGAGTTATCTTCTCTAGTCTTTTAGATAAGACTTTACAAATTATTTTAACATCAACATTAATAAGAGAGATTGGACGATAACTGGTAGGTAATACTGGGTCTTTGCCTGGTTTTAATAAGAGACTAATGTTGGCTGAATTCATATGTGTTGGTAGCCTACCATTTTCTTCGGACTCAAATAGCACTCTATAAAATATCGGTTCCAGTATATCCCAGAACTTTTTATAGAATTCTACTGGATATCCATCAGGACCTGGAGATTTCTTATTAGGCATGCTTTTAATTGCATCATGGAGCTCATCTGATGTTAATGGTGAGTCTAGTTTTGATGATTGACTAATATCTAGTTTAGGAAGTGTTACTTTCTCCAAGAATTCATTAATATCCTTATTAGATGGATTTATTTGTGGAGTGTATAGAGTTTTATAGAAATCTTTAAAAATATTGTTTACTTTTCCCTCATCATGAATTATATTTCCATCTTTATCTTTAATACCATAAATAGATGTTTTTTCTTTGTTTAATTTGAGTTGATTAGCTAAAAAGCTACCTGATTTATTACCGTACTCAAAATTATCTAATCTAAGTCTTTGTATCAAGAATTTATTTTTCTTATCAATATATTCATTTAGTTCTAATTTTAATTTGCGTAGCTTTTGCTGTGTTTCCTCTCCTTGTAGACCTTCTAATAGTTTAATGGATTTCTCTAATTCCTCAATACGTTTATTTTCTTTTTTCTTTTTATTTGTTGAATAGGATATTATTTTACCTCTCATGACTGTTTTCCCAGCCTCCCAAAGTGTACATGCTGAAGTTCCTGGCAAGTCATTAAACTCTAAATACGATGCCCATTCTTTTTTAAAATATTGCAAAAATTCTTCTTCTTGAAGTAGTGATGTATTTAATCTCCAACTTGTATTTTTTGTTGTTATTCTTTTATAATCTATATTTACAGTAACTGGTGCATGATCGCTGATAGCAATAGGGTGTATCTCAGTGTCTGAAATGTTTGCCATCAATGAATTGCTTACTATAAAATAATCTAAACGAGAATATGAGTGATGCACATGTGAAAAGAAAGAATATTCTTTGCTATCAGGGTGAAAAGAACGCCATGCATCGCAAAGTCCATAATCGTTCATATACTGTTTAACTATATTTATAGATTGCCAACTGCGTTGAGTTCCCGCTGCATTCAGTCTGTCTATCTTGTCATCTAAACCAAAGTTGAGATCACCTCCCATCACCAGTGAGGAATCCATGTGATTTGATAGATTGGAAAAAAAATCATGAAAAAAAGCAGCGTCGTCTACATTCGGTCCATATATGCTAACAATACAATAATTTTGTCTAAATATAGATAACTTTAATATTATATATCTACCGTTCGGATCTATAAATTGATCTAATACTGTGAAGTCAACATTTTTATGTATTAAAATTGCCACCCCTCTTTGTCTTGAATTATAACAGGCTGAGAATACATTAGGAAACTCTGAAGATTTTAGCTCAACCACAGTTGAGGCCAATTTATGAATTTCTTGGAGTAATACAACATCTGCCTTTAATCTTTTAATCTTGTTAAAAATTCTATATTTTTTATCTTGGCTACCGGCTCCATTAATATTCCATGTGACAAATCTTAAAGTGCCCATACTTGTGTCTGTGAAAATATAGATAAACCACAACCATTATCACAGATATAGAAGATAATAAAACACCCAGGTAAACACATAATCCTTGATGTTTGACTATATATCATTAAGTAATATTCTAAGTGTTGTTTTTAACGATAAATCAGTGATGTATACCTTTATCATGTATTTGTGTAAGCAGATACGAGTGTATATAAGTCCTTGTGTTTGTGTATTAACAAATGTTGAGTTAGAAAAATACAGACAAGAAAAGAAAGTGAAATCATACTGAACACTAAAAGATGACAGATAGAAGAAAAAATAAAAAAGAACCCTCCTACCACATTAATTGCCATGCCACCGTGTACCACCAGTCTGTGTAACCCACCAATCGAGCTGTGCTGAAAAAAATTACATTTATCTGGTAAGTAATAATGATATCTAGCTAATAATATTAATTATTAATAGTAACTGAAAATCATTCTTACCTTAATGATGACTAATATAGCCATGGAGTAATCTCTGGGTCTCTGAACAGCTGACCATTGATGTACAGTTTGTCCACCGAGATTGCAGCTCTTCTACCTTCATTTAAATTTTGTTTCCTAATCGGGAACAGAACGCGCCTTCTGCTTAAAATCTCTGCAGGGAATTGATCATTCATACTGAAATTGGTGTCACGTAGTTCCCTACCTCGGCTTTTTACCTGCATTTTTTGTTTATAGTGTTCAAATCTGGCTACAATCGGCCGCGGCCTAGTGTCCCCAGCTTTCTTACCTCCGAGGCGGTGAACTCTGTGAAAAGTGATGGAATTAACCACGTCACTCGTCAACTTCAGCTGAGTCTGCATGAAGGCCCGAACCGAGGTTTCGACGTCTTCATCTGTTTTCTCTGAGATTCCAGAGAAGACCATGTTTTCCCGCATGCTCCGGGATTGTATCTCCAGTATAGATTCTTTAAATTTTCTATTATCACCGGATAGCTGTGATACCTCTTCGGTGAGCGTTTTAACCGTTCCCCTCAGCTGCTGGTTTTCACTAGCGAGCGATGCTACTTGTTGCTGGCTGAACTCCAAAGAAATTTTCAAGTCTTGGAATTCCTTGTGTAGCAATTCCACCAGTGCTAAACGAGCGTCCAAGCTAGTTAATTTACCGTCAATCGACTCCAGGATCTCTTTAAAGCCCGAACTATCAGTAGACGGTGAAGAAGCGCTATCTAAACTACCGTGTCTGTGCCTTTTAGCATTCGGGGTGCTAGCAGCGGCACCGGAAGTAGCATTAGATTTTCCCATGACAACACTTTCGTAACACTCGTCTACAAACAATTCCAGACTTTGCAAAGTTTCTTCTTCCAGTTTGTTTGATGGGGGAAAAAAAAGTCAGTTAATAGTATTTAATAATACTAACGACTTTTCAACAATATTACATTTAATTATTTCGTTTTTTATTTACTTATTTTATTTTATACTACATTTAATTAAATCTCTCTAAATCATTTTATTTTTATTTTAAATCATATAAATATTAACTTACCCAAGCTTTATCATACTCACGCACAGTTTTTTCCTCTAACTTCTCAGCAACAGCTCATTGCAGCTCCACACTGTCACACCTGCATCAATCACCAAGTGTAGATAGTTTGTCTATCAGACAAACTATCAGATAGTTTGTCTGTCATTTGTCTTTGTTGTTGCTTTTTCTTACGCTACTTTTACTTTTATACTTTTAAGTAGTTTTGAAACCAGTACTTTTTTACTTTTACTTGAGTAAAAAGCTAGAGTTGATACTTCTACTTCTACAGAAGTAATTTTAAATCCCAGTATCTATACTTCTACTTGAGTAATGAATGTGAATACTTTTGACACCACTGGTCACAACTCAAAGCTCATGACCATAGATGAGGGCGGGAACGTAGGTCGATCGGTAAATTGAGAGCTTTGCCTTTCGACTCAGCTCTCTCTTCACCACGACAGACCGTACAGCGCCTGCTTCACTGTGGATGCTGCAACTATCTGTCTATCGATCTCACGCTCCAGTTTTCCCTCATTCGTGAACAAGACCCCAAGATACTTAAACTCCTCCACTTGGGGCAGGATCTCCTCCCCGACCCGGAGAGGGCATGCTACCCTTTTCCGGCTTCTTCTATCCTGCTTTTGTAATTTTTTTGTGTTCTAATTGTTCCCTCAGGTGTTTCATCTCTGTTGCCTGATTGCATGGCCTGTTGGTACATCTTCATGGTCCTGTCAATCCTGCATCATCATCCCAGTCCTCTGAGGCTACATTTTCATATTTCCCTCATCTCACTCACCTCACTTCTATTTCTCCTCAATCTCTGAAATTACAATGGCACTGTTAGCATGAAGATTATTGTTCAATAAAAATATGACGTGTATTATTTAACACCGTTCATTGCAAAGTTTACTTTATTCATTCAACCTTTATTTAGGCAGGTTAAATCCCATTGAGCCTTGAGGACTTATTTACAAGAGAGAGCTGATTTTAACAAAGAATGATGACAACAGTGACAACAATAGACAGTTATAAAATGGACATACAGATTTTTTTTTAAATAAGATAGCAAAAACAGCAAGATTATAAGGCGAATGTAGAAAACTTAAAACAGGAACTTTAGAACAATATGTGTGATCACTGGTCAGTGGAAGTTCTGCTGGACTTCTCATATGGTTCTGGGCGATGAACACAAATGGTTGGAACCTCCTTCAGTCTCACAGAGCCTGACTGCGTCTTTGTGAAGTGACCTCTCTCAAAATGTGCCTGTAGAGTGTGTTATGAAATAAAAATGTGTTTTTGTCCTCGTGTTTTTATTCTCCAAGAGGGGTTTTCAAACAGTGTTAAAATGACCAGTCTCTCTCTTATAAAATCTGTTCTGGTGAAGTTCTTAAAGAATGATCAGTGTGTGCCTGTCCTGCAGGCTTGGAGCATGATGAGGAGACCTGACGCCTCTTTGTCAGTTTTACGACTTTGTAGAATATATGACTGGGAGAAGTCCACTGAAAGCCACTCTCTGGCTCTGCATGTTTGCTCAGTCAGGGAGTGTCAGAACAAGCCCTAATCTATGTGTGTCTTTGGTGTGGTTTGGTGTCCAGTTGCACTGATTGGTCACTTGGTGGTCTACTAGTGTGTGTGTGATTTGTGGGTGCTCAGCATTGTTGTATATTTAGTTTTGGAAACCAGAGTAAGCTGAAACCCCCTGAGGCCTGGGTAAACCAGAACAGAAGCTTTCTGGCAGTGGGGTAGGACAAGAAAACAAAGCAAAACTGCTCTTATTGGTTAAGGCAGGAAACACCCTACAAGAAAACAAAGCAAAACTTCTCTTATTGGTTGAGAGCAGAAAACGCCCCACAGAAGAGTATAAAAGTATAACCTCCTCCAACAGACAACGCAGAAGCAGGCCACAAGGGACCAACCCATCAGGTTGTATGCTGTCTCCATGAATGCGCATTCATGTTCTCTTTGTTCTCTGTCTTTCTTTCTTTCTCTCTCTGTCTTCTCATATGAGATCATATATATATATATAGCTTATAAAATGTAACAAATGTATTCTGTGACTTTTAAACTTATGATTAATTAAACTGGTTTGGAACTTTAAGTGAGCGTCTGTCGTGTTTAAGTGTATCTCTCCTTTTTGATCCAAAGTGTAAAGGGTTTAGAGGGGGTCAGTTTAATACTGACCTCCTTTTTACCTTAATTTACTTATTCAGATTGAATAGTAATTTCACGGATTCTCTTCTTTTTCAGTTTATTCAATATTTCTGTGATCTTTGTGATGGATAAAGAACCATAGCCATTAAGTGACAGTAAACGTTGACTTTAGTTGGTATGCCAGAAGACACTACCATTTATTTAAAATAAATCACTAAATCAACATCATTACACTTGATTGGCAGGGTTTCATTTTCTTGCGATTTAACACACATCACACACTTGATTTAACACAACAGACATAAATACTAGATGTTAAACATATTTAGTCTGAGGGCTCTTCAGCTTAAAATAGTTTCCAGCTTAAGATTGAGAGGGAAAGGGAAAAGGAGGAATAAGAGGTTGGAGAGATTAAGTTATTTATCTCGAGTGTAACCAGAGATGACACTTTCCATCCGACTTCGGCTAAATCCCAGGTACGTTTGTAAACAGCTCTTTACCTTTTGACGATGCGTCTGATAAAGATATCACCAGCCTCCCAGGTGCACAGAGTCCTTCCGGCCCTCGTACGTCTGAACTGGTCGTTTACTTCCAACGTCTCCTCGGATCCGCGTCAGCCGTCAGAAACATGTGGCAGCTTCTGGCCGACTTCAAGACGAGATGTTTCTCAAAGAAAGTTCATTAGGAACTTTGGAGCTTTTGCTCGGGGAACTGGATGGAGGCGTCCATCAGTTCTAGCTGACAAGTTAGTCTTTGGCTCTTGACCAAGCTTGACCAGCTGCAAGGCAGAGAGCTTTCAGGTCTCCGTCCATTCAAACTCTCTGTCCATTCAAAGACTGAAGCGTTTCCGCACAGTTAGAACTTAAAAGACAGGAACACAGAGAGGAGTTCACTTGCCTTATCAAACCCAAGGTTACAAACAGCAGCAGAGAGAAATGTTTAGGAAAAAGATAGATAAAGCTGGAGCCCAGCTCATGAGACTGTCTCTGAGTTTCTAAACAAAACCGTCCGGTCTCTGTGACCCGAAGGCTTCACCTTTAAACACAGCAGTGAACACAGTTTAACTCTTACAGAATGACACAGCTTAAAAGCACACATCATGAAAATGACAAAAGTTATTCTTTTGATCACATTAGAATAAAATCAAAGATAGAAATAGTCTCTTTTGGTGACTATATTTATCAGATTATAGCTAAATGAATGATTTTGTAGTAAATGTCTTGCTTTACTGAGAGGTCAGTAAAGGTCATCTCTGGAACAGTTCAAAAGTACACAGATGTAATAAAGTGAACATGGTCATGTCCACTACATCTCCCCCCTTTTGGAAGCCATCGCCAGTCCTTGGGGATGGGGTCCAACACGAAAGGAAACCTTGAACTGTCTTTGATCTTGAAGTAATCCAGCAAGTGGAAAAGAAAAATCAAAAATTATAATCCCATAAAGTTTTGGAAATTCCATACTGTTCGGAGGTAATCCCATTGCGGTAAGCTTTTAATCCCTTGGAAAACTGAGTCTGTTAACTCTTGGAAAACAAAGTCTGTGATCCTTTGGAAAACAAAGTCTTATAATCCACAGCGATAATCCCACAGCAGTAATTCCACCACGATTAGAGTTGGTGATTTCATCAGCAACAATTGTTTTCATAATCAGCATGTAGAGGGGATCCCTCGATTGACGCAGAGGAGGCGACCCTTGGATGAAGGTTGAAGACCAAGCGTTGGAGCTGCAGGTCCCCACATCGAAGGTTGTTGGCTGGTTGGTTTCCAGTCAGTGCCACTCTGGTTCTATGTGTCATGCAATTATGTGGTTTTTAAGGTGGGCTTATGATTGGGATTTTACATTAAGCCTTACCTATATGCACCTGGTATGTAAGCTATCATGGTTTAGAACAGCTACACTTACTAATTAAGGGGTGGATCAATTCTGTAAATTAGATATAGGGATCTATACCTATAGAATTTTGGAGGGCTTCTGTAACGAAGGCCTCTAATTCCAAACTATTCCTCCATTCATTACTTAGTTTAGGTTAAACTAAAATAAAAATGAAATATAGTTTGATCTAAATGTCTGTTGTCTTTTAGACGAACGACGTAGGATTTGGTATTCCTAATAAATTTTGAAGTCTATGGCGAGACTCATCAAAATGAATAGATAATCTAGAATAGAAACGATCGAATCGGTTCAATTTAGAAATTGTGAGGTCAATGTAGTTTATGGTACCTTGAGTAGCTTTAAACTACATTGACTCTTCGACGATTGAGATTTAACAAAACGAACTGCATGTTGGCATAGTTAAATCCATATCATTCATTAACCAATGTTAATACAAAACCTTTTTGGCTGGGAGTGTTCAGAACCAAACAATATCTCAACTAATGACAACAGTAATGACTAAACAACAAGGAAACAACGTTTCACTGCTTCGACACACTCTTGTCGTCAGATTCCAAAGTGCAACACACAAGAAAAACAGGTCTCAACTTTATGACCGAGGTCAAATTAAATCTCGTGGATTTAAACGGTTGTTAAGGTTAGTTTTTGTTGTGGGTTTTAGGCTTAGCGTTTCTAAGTTCAAATTGGACAATGCGACTTATAGGGTGGGAAATATGGTAGTTTAAACCTGATTAGTTTATTTACTAACTTGTGTTTGGACGACCTTATTATCCCATGAAGTCGGTGTGTTTGTGAGATCTTTGTCTTTTGTGGAGTCATTGAACGCCTTGTAAGGTTTGATCTGATTTCGATGTACCCATTTAGCAATTGGCTCTTTGCGGCCTTTGCTGATTTTGATTTCGTAGACGACTGAGGACACTTTGTCTGTTATCAGATGAGGTCCAGTCCACCTGGGCATTAGTTTGCGGGCGAGAGTTCCGGTCTCGGACCCTCCTTTCCCGGTTGCTGGGGCGAACGTATAGTACCAGACTCTGTCTCCCACTTGGAGTTCATTGTGAGAGGCCTTCTGGTCATAGTACGCCTTACGTCCTTCAGCGGATTTTTCCAGGTTTTTCTGGGCGAAAGCAAAAGTGTTTCTGAGGTGTACATTCAAATCTTTGTCTTTGGCATGGCCTAACATCACCCCCCTTTGGTCATGGGGGACCACGAACACAGGTGAGGACGTCCGTCCATGGGCACAAGTTAGGATGCCACCGTTTAGTTTAAGCTGTTCGCGCAGCTGAGAGAAGACGGTACACAGGAATCGTTTAGGTTTTGGCCAACGTATCTTCTTACGTTTACCTCTTTCCGTGTAATTCAGGTGTGTCACAACTGTCGGCGCAATCGCAGGTGTGTCTGATTGTACAGACTGCGACGGGTCACTGTCGTTGTGTGCGTCTTCCCACCTCTCGACTGAAGAGGGCTCTTTGAGTCTGTAAAAACTATGTCATTTCTGACTAGTTCTAGACACAAATGTCCCTGAACCAAGGTTTCATCGAAAGCTTGGCTGATAGCCGAATTACCTGTCCCAGAGGACAGTACAGCAAACTCGGTGTGGGGTCCTTGGATCTCCACACCTTTCTCTACCTGTGGTAGGTAATGTGAGTTTGCCCCCTTCTTGTCTGAAGAGGGGTCCTCGTAGTCTGCAACAATGACGTCCAAGTGACTGTCAGCGTTTGGTTGACTGTCATTTTCTGGACTCAGATGCCCTTGAACCAAGGTTTCATTGAAAGCTTGGTTGAATGCCGAATTACCTGTCTCCGAGGACAGTACAGCGTCATCGGTGTGGGATCCTTGGATCTCAACACCTTTCACTACCTGTGGTAGGCAGTGGTCAGGGAGTGCTGAATGTGTCAGCTCACAGAGGAGGTTCTCTTGTTGGACCAGAGTTTGGTCCAACTTTTGGGTCTCTTCTGTCTCACCTGTAGTTGAAGGTTCACTTACCGGGCTCTCGTCCTCGGATGAGGTGTCCCGTGTGTCCTTTGCGGTACCTGCGGTTAGGCAGTCTGTATCACAACTAGGAAGCACTTTTATTGGCAGGGGTTTTCTCACTGTGCTCCACATTTTCCGTCGACCATAATCTATAATCGCGTTGAAGCGGTTTATAAAATCTTGGCCAACCAAAAATGGGAATGAGTCAAGTTTAGACACGTACACCGGGTGGCGTAGTGTCATTTCGCCAATCTGCATGTGAACCATAGCCATAGCTGTTAGGGTTGTTCTCGTCTCTGCGAGACCCTGTAGCTCAATAGCACATTTCTCAAAGGGTATTTGCCTGTCAACACCGTTAGCGGCGGTCCTCAGCTCCTCGAACAGCTTGGCCGACATAATAGTTATATCAGAACTGCCATCCAGGAGGGCTTCACGCTCAAGGACACCTTCCAGTGTGATAGGCAGGTAAGCTTTCTTAGCCACCCCCCTTTGTATAAAGTTACACAGAAACCTCACAGGTCTTGGCCCACGTTTCTGTTCACGTGTGACTCTGTCTGTGTAATCTTGTTTACTGTCAGCATCTTGTTGGCTGTCAGCATCATGACCTTCAGGATGTTGTTGTGTGTCAGCAATTGGTTTGCTGTCAACATCCATGGCAATGTCAGAAGTAGTGTGCGCTGAGTTATTTGTGTGCTCTGAGTCTTTGTGAAAGACAGTGCTACACATCGCTCCAGGTTGGTCAATGTTGATAGTGTCATTATCAATGATAACGCCACTCATTGTATCAGGTTGGTCAAGCACAGTAACATTCAAATCTACTGACAAACTACTTACTTCCTCTGTCTCTTCCGAGCATAGAGGTGTTGGGCCATCATTCCGGGACATTCGTGACTCTTTGCCTGTCTCGAACTGTTCTGTTCGAGGCGCGGGAGGTGCAGTTCCAAGGCTCGGGGGTGACTGTTGGGACCACGCATAGTTACATGAGTATAGGTCCTCATCCTTCAATTTCTTTTGAAGTCCACCCACCGATGGACCTTGGTTTTCACCCATCTGGTTCGATCTGAACCGTTGTGGGTCTCTTAGAGAGTGAACACCTACCTTTTGTGGTTCGTTGCTTGTCTCAGATTTTTCAATCTGAGGTGCTTCAGGGGCGGGGCTCCCTTTAAACCATTTTGAGTCACTGTTCCAACTGGTACCAACATTTCGGTGTATGTCAGTTTGAAAATCTTGTTCATTCTTGCTAGTATTATCCAACTCTTTTAACAACCGACGCGTGTTCTCCACCACTTCTGAGGTCAGAAGGCCTTTGAGACGATAGTGTTCATTCTCGCTAGTATCATCCCACTCTTTTAACAACCGACGCATGTTCTCTGCCTCTTCTGAGGTCAGAGGACCTTTGAGACGACGGTGTTTATTCTCGCTTTTTTGCGACTGGGATACGACCTTTTGACCTGGGCACACCTCAGAGGGTGTTTTGTTTTGCATGTGAGCCTCAACAGCAGTTACAGCGCACTGTTTCATCACTGATTGTTTAAACTGATGTTGTAGCTCAAGGCCTTTTTTGAGACGTTTTTCTTTTTGTCGTTTGCTATTGATGTCACTAACTGTGTGCTCTGAGTTATCCATGTGCTCTGAGTTATCAAAGACAAGGTCACTCAATGTACCAGTTCGGTCATCCTCTGTATCATTCAAGTTTTCAAACAACCAACTTATGTCCACTATCTCATCAGAGCTTAGAGGTATGGTGCCTTTTTTCTGGAACTTCTGTGACCTTTTGCTACTCCCGGACTGTCCAGTCCGCAGTGCAGGGGCAGGACCTTTGCTCGGTGTAGACCGCGGAGGGTCACTTAAAGAGCGGGCGTCCACCGTTTGTGGTTTTTTGCTTATCTCGGGCAGCTTCGTCCGAGGTGCAGGGACAGGACGTGTGCTCGTCCTTTGAAATCGTTTTATGTACTCTGGGTCTTGTCTGAGCCACTCTGGCTCATTGTTCCAGCGGGCATCTTCACTACGTGGTTTGTGACCATCTTTCTTATCTTTAGGACGTGCGCCCCTTTGAAATCGTTTTATGTACTCTGGGTCTTGTCTGAGCCACTCCGGCTCATTGTTCCAGCGGGCAGGTTCCTGTTGTGGTTTGTTAGTTTGAAAAACATGTTTTTTCTCGCCTTTTTTAGGAGAGGGAGTTGATGAACTTGTCCCTTCCAGCTCCAGCGAGTGGGATTTGACCTTTTCTTGGTAATGTAGTTCACGCTCTGGTTTTGTTTTTAACCAGATCGGGTCAGGGAGTTGACGAACATCAAAACCATTTATAGCACGCCGTTTTATTTTTCTTTTTAATTGCTCAATCTCACTTTTTAACTCAAGTTTTTCTTGTTGAAAATTTTCTCTTCTGCGAATGTTATCTTGCCTGAACAATTCAAGTATTTCTGTGTGCAGCTGTAAAGCTTCATCACAATCGTTATCTCCCATCTTTTTGTTTTGATTTTGTTTGATCTCACGTTTTAACTTAAGTTTTTCTTGTTGAAAAGTTTCCCTTCTGCGAATGTTATTATGCCTTAACAATTCAAGCTTTGCTGTGAGCAGCTGTAAAGCTTCATCATAATTGTTATCTCCCATCTTTTAGTTTTGATTTTGTGTGAAAAAAATCAAAAGATTGTTCTCATGTTAGTGTTTGCAAATAAATATTCACTTTTAATGTAGCACTGAGTCAAATAAACTAATCAGCTGAGGTTTACGCGTTTCACTGTGTAATAAGTATTCATAGGTACCTTTTTTCAGGTTTTTACCCTCAATGAACTTTGTAAAAGTTAAATGCACTCTTGTAGTGTTAACTTTAAAATAGAACTTACGTTCAAACAACAGTTACTAACTAACCCAAGCAGCCTGACTTCCGTTTATTCTTACTCAAACGCTTATAAAAGAGGGCTGACTTAAATGCAATTACTTCACCAAAATGTGACAGGATGCTGCTTGAGCATGCCTTCAAAAAGATGTCTTGCAGTCTCAGTGAAACTGATTTTGTACTGCATTTGACAGTTATCAGGAGTGAAAAAGGACGTTCGTTATTTTAAACAATTTTTTATTTAAAATAAACTGGAGTCATTAATTTTACACAGAAAAACGTTAAAAATGCGATTTTTAACTAAGAGTGTACAGATGTACAACAATTCTGTTTAAAATTCAGAGATGTGAAGAGCTTAATGTGGAAATTCTCTGTTCTCCATCATTTTTTTTTTATTTAATTTGAAAATTAAAATAAAAAAATGCTTTTTGAGTGTTATTTTAAATCTCTTCAGTATTTAAAATGAGCACAAATTGTGTGTCTGTACCTCTGTTATACTAAAATTTTTTTATTTAAAATAAACAGGAATTTTTGTTTGTGTACAGAACAATTTTTTAAAGCTGGTAATTTCACCATAAAAATGCTGACTTTTTATGATGTTTTTGAGAAAACTCATCTGTCAACGTCTTTTAACCAACAGGGGGCAGCTTCGAGTCTTAATGTTTGTTATCACGAGGAGACTAAATTTTTCATTCAGTATTTAAACTAAAACTACCTTTTAGAGTTAGTTTCTAGTGTGTTCGTGATAAACGCTCGAACTACGGTCTTGTCAGAGACAAATTTATGTTGTTAGACAGTTTAGATGGCTTAAATTGAGTTTTTTAAACTTTTAGTGAAACCACTTTTCACCGTGTGTGTGTGAACTGGGTCTGCTTGTCACTCAAAGTGCATCAGGAAATGACGACACAAATAGGCGGGTCGACGCAGCGCGTCACCAGCTCTGCTGTGCTGAGCGAGGCGGAGCTCGCTACACAGATACGTGACGTCAACCAATCAATCACAGCGGTTGTAGTTCATTCCAAGCATTCATGGTAAATGTAGTTTTTCTTACCTTCGCCCAATGTAGTACCGGAAATGACGACAAAGTGGGTTGGTCGCAACGGCGTGCGTTCCCACTACAGCGAATCAGCGCTCGCTACGAGTGATTGACAGCTCACAGCTCTCGTTTCATCCAATCACAGCTCATAAACAAACGTGTACTCGGACACGTAGCTCTAACGTTAGCTCGCACAACAGACCACAACTTTATAGACTCTTAAAACAACTCAAACGCTTCAATTTAACTCCCCAAAACTCTGAAACGTGCGGCGAACACACCTAGACAGGCCAACTTAGTTACGCTCAGTAACACAGCACTGCAGCTGTTGAACAAACACGGACTCTCTCGGAGCGCGTCAAGGTCGGTACCGGTCCACTTTGTCGTGGATCAGAAACACGGGTCTGAACAGAACCACTATCCGACACGTTCTAACAGTAATATGCTTCTTTGACCTGCTCTAAAATGTAAAATACCACAACAGCAATCTTGTAGATGTTAAATTAGCTTTCAGGCTTCTGACTCGGCGGTCAAACAAAGCTTTGTACAGGAGTCTGCGTGAACTGGACCGAACCAGGACCAGAACCACCACAGACCACGGCTGACAAAACTTCACCTGAATGCTTCCAACAGCGTCTAACAGAGTTGAAACAATAATAATCTCACAGCTTCAAATGATAAAAACATGCAGAATCTGCCTGCTTTGAACACTTCCAGCCAAAATTATTATCCTCAGAGTTTAAAACTTGGATCCTTTTATGCAAACATGACGTTACAGTTCATGACTGAGACCACAGATATCAATAAACTTTCAGAACCACGTACGAAGGCCACCAGATGTAAGAATTATGAGGAGGTCAATATTAATACTGACCTCTTTATCCTTAATTAATCTACTTATTCAGATTGAATAGTAAATTCACGGATTCTGTTCTTTTTCAGTTTACCCAATATTTCTGTGATCTTTATGATGGACAAATAAACAGAGCCATTAAGTGACAATGGACATTGACTTAGTTTGATATGTCAAAGAGACACTATCATTTATTTAAAATGAATCAACTAAATTAACACCATTACACTTGATTGACATGATTTCACTTTCTTTCAATTTAAAACGTCAGCACACTTAAATTCAACACAACAGACTTCAATATTGGATGTTAACATATTTAGTCTGTGGGCTCTTTAAACTTAAAATAGTTTCCAGCTTAAGATTGAGAGGGAAAGGGAAAAGGAGGAATAAGAGGTTGGAGAGATTAAGTTATTTATCTCGAGTGTAACCAGAGATGACACTTTCCATCCGACTTCGGCTAAATCCCAGGTACGTTTGTAAACAGCTTTACCTTTTGACGATGCGTCTGATAAAGATATTACCAGCCTCCCAGGTGCACAGAGTCCTTCCGGCCCTCGTACGTCTGAACTGGTCGTTTACTTCCAACGTCTCCTCGGATCCGCGTCAGCCGTCAGAAACATGTGGCAGCTTCTGGCCGACTTCAAGACGAGATGTTTCTCAAAGAAAGTTCATTAGGAACTTTGGAGCTTTTGCTCGGGGAACTGGATGGAGGCGTCCATCAGTTCTAGCTGACAAGTTAGTCTTTGGCTCTTGACCAAGCTTGACCAGCTGCAAGGCAGAGAGCTTTCAGGTCTCTGTCCATTCAAACTCTCTGTCCATTCAAAGACTGAAGCGTTTCCGCACAGTTAGAACTTAAAAAGAGACTTAGAGAGGAGAGAAACTTGTCTCTTTTTCATTGGTCCACTCGTTATCACTATTCAAGGTGAAATTCAGCACAGAGAAGGAAATTGTTTAGGAAAAGTAGATAAAGCTGGAGCCCTGCTCATGAGACTGTCTCTGAGTTTCTAAACAAAACCGTCCGGTCTCTGTGACCCGAAGGCTTCACCTTTAAACACAGCAGTGAACACAGTTTAACTCTTACAGAATGACACAGCTTAAAAGCACACATCATGAAAATGACAAAAGTTATTCTTTTGATCACATCAGCCTAAAATCAAAGATAGAAATAGTCTCTTTTGGTGACTATATTTATCAGATTACAGCTTAATGAATGATTTTGTAGTAAATGTCTTGCTTTACTGAGAGGTCAGTAAAGGTCATCACTGGACAGTTCAAAAGTACACAGGTGTCTTAAAAGTGGGCAAGGTCATGCCCACTACAGTTGATAACATCCGAAGCGGGTGCCACCTTGACGAGGTGAGGCAGTGAAACCAGGATGAACTGGTCAAAAGGATCATAACATTTTAAGTGACAGTCAATATGGGTTTAGATAAAAAAATTCTACATCCATGGCTCTTATGGAATTGACCGAACAAATTACCACAGCTATCGACCAAAAACAACATTGTGTAAGTCTATTTGTTGATTTAAAAAAAGCCTTTGACACAGTCGATCACACCATTCTCCTTGAGAAGTTCAACAAATATGGTATTAGAGGACAGGCGTTGCAGTGGGTACGTAGCTACTTGGAGGATAGAAGGCAGTTTGTACAGACAGATAATACACAATCAAACCTATGCAGAATCACATGTGGAGTCCCACAAGGCTCTATACAGTACTAGGACGAAAGTTGTTTATTTTGTATGTAAATAAATTTGGTAAAGGTGTCCGGACTTCTATGGTGTGTTACTTTTGTTGATGATACCACCTTTTTTGTTTTGGTAGAGATTTGAAACAAATGTTTGAGTTGTTAAAAAAGGAGGTTGTAAAATTACAAACTTGGTATAAATTAAACAAGTTATCATTAAACTTAGACAAAACAAATTATTTGTTATTTTGTAATAAAAAACGGTGGATTTTTCTATCACAATTGATGAAGTCGAGCTAAGTAGAGTGAGTGAGGTAAAGTTCTTGGGTGTAATTGTTGATGAAAAACTGTCGTGGAAACAGCATATACATTTTGTTAAAATTAAGTTATCTAAATCTATTGCAGTACTGTATAAACTAAATGACTTGTTGAATGATAAAGCTCTTTATTTGCTGCACAATACAATATTTGTTCCACATTTAATTTATTGTCATGAGGTTTGGAGAAAAGCATGCAAAACTATAACAAAATCTATTTTTATTTTACAGAAAAGAGCTGTGGGAATTATTACTAGAAAACCTTATTGTCATCCAACAAATATATTATTTTGAAGGGAACATGAGGGAGACCCTATATTGTGTCTTTAAACACATATAGTGCCACCCAGATGTAACTAAAGGATTTTAACAGGGGTCAGTATTAAGCTGACCTCTTTATCCTTAATTAATTTACTTATTCAGATTGAATAGTAATTTCACGGATTCTTTTCTTTTTCAGTTTACCCAATATTTCTGTGATCTTTATGATGGATAAATAAATAAAGCCATAAAGTGACAATGGACACGTTAACTTAGTTGGTATGCCAAAGACACTACCATTTATTCAAAATAAATCACTAAATTAACACCATTACACTTGATTGACATGATTTCACTTTCTTTCAATTTAATACGTCAGCACAGTTAAATTTAACACAACAGACTTCAATACTGGATGTTAAACATATTTAGTCTGAGGGCTCTTTAGCTTAAAATAGTTTCCAGCTTAGAATTGAGGGAAAAAGATAGGAGGAAGATGGAGAGATGGTTTAAAGGAAATTATCGTGAGCATGTTACCAAAAGTGACACTTTCCATCCGACTTCTGCTAAAATCCAGGTACGTTTGTAAACAGCTCTTTACCTTTCGACGACGAGTCTGATAAAGAGATGACACCAGCCTGTAAGATGCACAGTCCTTCAGGCCCAGTTCGTCCGAACTGGTTATTCGTTTACGTTTTCAACGTCTCCTGGGTTCCGCTTGGTCATCAGAAAATATGTCAGCTCCTGGCCTCTGACTTCAAGATAAGCTTATTCCAGGAAGGAATAAACAAAGTTTTGAGCTTACGCTCGTTAGAAATGGATTCATAACAGCATGTTATACAATCCTTAGCTGAATGACTGTCCTTGGCGGGTGACAGGCATTCATTCAGCTCTTTGGGACGTCTTCATGTCTTGAAGCTCCCAGCAGACTCAACAGTTCCAGCAACAGCTTAGAACTTAAAGAAGGATCCGAGAGGAGTGAGACTTGGCTCTTTTTCATTGGTCCACTTGTTATCACTATTCAAGGTGAAATTCAGCGCAGAGAAGGAAATTGTTTAGGAAAAGTATCTGAGTGAGAGACTTTCAGACGCTAGATGAGAGTTTTAGCTGAAACTCGACAAAAACAATTTCTGTATGAGTCAGTTTGACATTTTAGCTGAACTTTGACACCTTTTCATTTGCAGAAATGACACATTGATGTTTCACATTTAAAGAATAACAGCATATAACATATATCATGAAAATGACAAAAGTTATTCTTTTGATTACATTAGAATAAAATCAAAGATAGAAATAGTCTCTTTTGGTGACTATATTCTCAGATTACAACTAATGGAATAATTTGTAGTAAATGTCTTGTTTTACTGAGAGGTCAGTAAAGGTCATCTCTGGAACAGTTCAAAAATACACAGGTGTATCAAAGTGGACACGGTCATGCCCATTACATCTCCCCCCTTTTGGAAGTCATCGCCAGTCCTTGGGGATGAGGTCCAACACGAAAGGAAACCTTGAACTGTCTCTGATCTTGAAGTAATCCAGCAAGTGGAAAAGAAAAATCAAAAATTATAATCCCATAAAGTTTTTGGAAATTCCATACTGTTCGTAGGTAATCCCATTGCGGTAAGCTTTTAATCCCTTGGAAAACAAAGTCTTATAATCCACAGCGGTAATTCCACAACGATAATTCCATATCGATTAGAGTTGGCGATTTCATCAGCAACAATTGTTTTTATAATCAGCATGTAGAGGGGATCCCTCGATTGACGCAGAGGAGGCGACCCTTGGATGGAGGTTGAAGACCAAGCATTGGAGCTGCAGGTCCCTACATCGAAGGTTGTTGGCTGGTTGGCTTCCAGTCAGTGCCACTCTGGTTCTATGTGTCATGCAATTATGTGGTTTTTAGGTGGGCTTATGATTGGGATTTTACATTAGCCTTATCTATATGCACCTGGTATGTAAGCTATCATGGTTTAGATCAGCTACAATTACCAATTAAGGGGTGGATCAATTCTGTAAAATTAGATATAGGGATTTGTACCTATAAAATTTTGGAGGGCTTCTGTAACGAAGGCCTCTAATTCCAAACTATTCCTCCATTCATTACTTAGTTTAGGTTAAACTAAAATAGAAAATGAAATATAGTTTGATCTAAATGTCTGTTGTCTTTTAGACGAACGACGTAGGATTTGGTATTCCTAATAAATTTTGAAGTCTATGGCGAGACTCATCAAAATGAATAGATAATCTAGAATAGAAACGATCGAATCGGTTCAATTTAGAAATTGTGAGACCAGTGTAGTTTATGGTACCTTGAGTAGCTTTAAACTACATTGACTCTTCAACGATTGAGATTTAACAAAACGAACTGTATGTTGGCATAGTTAAATCCATATCATTCATTAACCAATGTTAATACAAAACCTTTTTGGCTGGGAGTGTTCAGAACCAAACAATATCTCAACTAATGACAACAGTAATGACTAAACAACAAGGAAACAACGTTTCACTGCTTCGACACACTCTTGTCGTCAGATTCCAAAGTGCAACACACAAGAAAACAGGTCTCAACTTTATGACCGAGGTCAAATTAAATCTCGTGGATTTAAACGGTTGTTAAGGTTAGTTTTTTGTTGTGGGTTTTAGGCTTAGCGTTTCTAAGTTCAAATTGGACAATGCGACTTATAGGGTGGGAAATATGGTAGTTTAAACCTGATTAGTTTATTTACTAACTTGTGTTTGGACGACCTTATTATCCCATGAAGTCGGTGTGTTTGTGAGATCTTTGTCTTTTGTGGAGTCATTGAACGCCTTGTAAGGTTTGATCTGATTTCGATGTACCCATTTAGCAATTGGCTCTTTGCGGCCTTTGCTGATTTTGATTTCGTAGACGACTGAGGACACTTTGTCTGTTATCAGATGAGGTCCAGTCCACCTGGGCATTAGTTTGCGGGCGAGAGTTCCGGTCTCGGACCCTCCTTTCCCGGTTGCTGGGGCGAACGTATAGTACCAGACTCTGTCTCCCACTTGGAGTTCATTGTGAGAGGCCTTTTGGTCGTAGTACGCCTTGCGTCCTTCAGCGGATTTTTCCAGGTTTTTCTGGGCGAAAGCAAAAGTGTTTCTGAGGTGTACATTCAAATCTTTCATGTATTGTTGTGTGTGTAGGCTGTCGCCATGGCGGCGTCGCCTGGTTGGTACAACAGGTGTAGAGGGAGAGTCATTTGTCGACCGGTCATCATCTCGAAGGGAGAGATGCCAGTTGATGTGTGTGGAGTGGCTCTTATGGCCATGAGGACCAGAGGGAGTTTCACGTCCCAGTCCTTGTGGTTTGCAGCCACGTATTTCTTCAAAATACTCACCACAGTTCTGTTTGCTCTCTCTACTTGGCCTGAAGCCTGTGGGTGGTAGCCGACATGAAAGTTGGCCTTGACGCCTAGCGTCTTCCACAGTTCTTTCATCACTTCACCTGTGAAGTGTGTACCTTGGTCTGAGTTCACCCGAAGGGGAAGTCCAAACCTTGAGAATATATGATTCATTAACAACATAGCAGTGGTTTGTGCTGTGTCGTTAGGAGCTGGTAGGCATTCTACCCATTTGGTGAATGCACAGGTTACCGTGAGAAAATATTTATTTCCTCTAGAGCTCTTAGTGAGTGGTCCAACCCAGTCGATCTGGAGGTCAGACCATGGGAATGCAATGCCTCTGCTTTGCAGTGGTGCTCTGTGAAGTGGTCTGGTTGGCTGAAACTGGCCACAGACCACGCACCCTTCAATGTAGAGCCTCCAGCGCATCGTGAAAGCAGCTGAGAAGATCGTCGGCACCTCCTTGCCCTCACTGCAGGACTTACACAGCAAACGCCTCACTAGGAAAGCCCACCGCATGGCAGGTGATCCCACACACCCACTACACAGCCGCTTTAGACTGCTGCCATCAGGGAGGAGACTGAGGAGTCTCCAGGCTCGTACCAGCAGACTGAGAGACAGCTCTGTTCATCAGGCAGTCAGAATGCTAAACACTCTGCCTGCTCTGCCCCCCTCCCATTTGAACTGCCTTAACACAAAAAACTTTCTCACACATTACCACTCAACAACAAAGTTTTTAACACTGGACTCTGTGTCATCAAACGGGTTGTTCACTGAACTCTCGGTCATGTGTTCATTCAGTTTGCACTACTTCTCATATTTGCACTAATGTTTGTATTACATTACTGCCTATAGTCATACTACTGTTTACATTCACTGTTTACATTTATTAATACTGTTTACATTTATTACTACTGCTTTACATTTATTACTACTGTTTACATTTACACTACTTTTGTCTACACTACTGCAGATACATATACAGCACTCTCTGACTAGCCTTATCTAAGGATGCCAAATGTGCCTTATGTGCCTTACTTCATATGCCACTTTGCCTCTATACCAACATCAACTACCTCATACATATACTGTGTACATCAACTTATATGCTGCTGTGCCACTCTTTGCAAATGTCAACGCTAGAAAACTTCAGTTTATTTTATAGATTTACGTTTTTATACTTTTCATACTACTGTACTATGCAAAAACTCAGGACAGTATTACACTTTTATTATTTCATTTTATGCTTATGTTCATTGGGTGTTTGGTGTTTCAGTGTTGGTGTAAATTTTCATACTTTTATACTATTATGAAAAAACTCAGGACAGTATTACACTTTTTTACTATTTTATGCTTATGTTTATTAAATGTTTTAGTGTTTAGTGTTTAGATGGTTACTGTTGCACCGAGGGACTGAGAGAAACGCAATTTCGGTCCTGTGTATGTCCTGTACATATTGCAGTTCTGACAATAAAGTTGACTTTGACTTTGACTTTGACTTTGACATCCTTTTTCATTCCAGGCCAATAGGCAATTTGTTTTAATGCCGTCAGCGTGGCTTTATCTCCTTTGTGTCCTGCGGACGGGAGATCATGGGCATGAACTAACATCACCCCCCTTTGTTCATGGGGAACCACGAACACAGGTGAGGACGTTGGTCCATGAGCGAAAGTTAGGATGCCTTTGATTAGTTTTAGCTGTTTGCGCAGCTGGTAAAGGACTTTAAGGTCTGGATCGGAATCCAGTTCGTCTTTAGACGGAGTGTTTTTGTCTGGATCAGTCAGGTACAGTATCATGGAGTTGATAGCAGGATCCGACTTCTGTAGTTGGATGATGTCTGGGTCAGTCAGTGCAGGTCGTACAGAGACTGCGTTGTCAGCAGGTCTGGCTGCGGCCTGTGCACGTGTGACTGCCATTACCCTGACTGTAGGTTGTGTTGGCAGAGCCTTGATTAACCAGGAGGGGTCGAAGGACCATAGAGGACCTTCGTCGGCTCCTTCTTTGGCTAAGGAATCTGCAATGTCATTGTAGTACTTGTCATCGCCTGGGACTCTAGAATGTCCTGGAACTTTCTTCCAGTAGATCTGTAAGTCGTGTGATGTCACCAAGTGATCACACGCTATGAAAAGCTCTTTGTGTTTGACCACTTTTCTGTCGCTTGTTAGGAAACCGTTCTGTTTCCACACAGCGAGGTGACAAGCGAAACTTAAACGAGCATAGTTAGAGTCAGTGCAGATGACTAGCGTCTTGATGGAGCGTTCTACTACCATCTGGAGAGCTATTAGGATTCCTGCAATCTCAGCGTACTGAGAAGTCTGAGATCCTAATTTGTAGCTGAAAGTTATCTGTTCATGGTCTTGGAGGAGGACCCCTCCAACACCTGCCTTACAGATTTTGTCGCGGAGGAATGAAGATCCATCCACGTACAATGTTGTCATATCTTTGCAGATATTGTCATCAAAGAAGTGGTGATTCGGGTCTTCAGTTACTGGGGGTTTTACCTCAACCGGCGGCTGGGTGGCTGGTACATCTTGTGTACACTTTTGGCAGATTGCCAAGTCCGTCCCCAGATGTGACTTCTTGTTTTGACCATAACGTATGTCTAGGTTAAAACTTTGAAGCGCCATGAGCCACGTTGCAACACGTGAGTTTGTCACCACACCATCTCTGATGCGTTCACTGTTAAGAAAAGTCACTGGCTGGTGTTGTGTTTCCACAATGATTTTCTGTCCACCAATGTAGCTGGAGAAATGTTTAACTGCCCACACTGTGGTCAGTAAAGCTTTCTCACAGTCTGAGAATCTCAACTCGGGGCCTGCCATCGTTTTGCTGGCGTAGGCTACTACACGTTTGTCTCTGTCGTGTATCTGGTACAGACCTGCACTTATGCAATGAGCTGAGAAGCCCACTTCCAAGTAAAACTCTTTGTTGTAGTCTGGGTAGACTAAACATGGGGCTGACTTGATCCTGTTTATAAGAGCGTCCATTGCCTGTTGCTGTTTGTCAGTCCAGACAAATGGAACGTCTTTCTTTAGGAGTTCAGTCAGTGGCTTTGCAAGGTCCGCATAGTTTTCGATGAATTGGTTCGAGTAGTTACACACGCCAAGAAAACTTTGTAGTTCTTTGAGATTGGTGGGGACTTTGAGATTGTCAAGGCCTTGGGTGCGAGTCAACTGTGGTTGTACTCCGTCTGGACCTACAAGTAGGCCAACGTAGTCCACTTTGGTTCTGCACCATTGGCA
The DNA here is from genome assembly GCA_038048925.1 of Garcialebias charrua. NCBI lineage: Eukaryota > Metazoa > Chordata > Actinopteri > Cyprinodontiformes > Rivulidae > Garcialebias > Garcialebias charrua. Next base: position 23,684 of record JBBPBX010040882.1, read on the forward strand.
TTTTGACAGTGATATCTTAGCACCAGCAGTTGCTAGTTGATTCAGAACGTGGTCGATCTCAGCCAAATGTGAGTCCAGTGTTGGCTGCCTCAAAAGGACATCGTCCACATAAATCAGTGTCCCACGCTCGTGGGCGTCAGGACATGCTTTGTTCAAGAAGATGTTGAACTCTGCAGGTGAGTTAGCGTAGCCAAAGGGACACCTGTTAAAGGTGTATTGACGGCCACCAAAAGTGAAAGCTAGTTTGTATTGGTCCTCGGCGCGCACAGGGATGGTCCAAAAACCAGAGGCGACGTCGAGGGTCGAGAAGTACTTACCATTGGTGACCTTGGGCAGTTCCTGTTGGAGCTGCGTCATAGGCCATCTGGATAAGGGAACTTGTTTGTTTAGCTTTCTGTAGTCTATAGTGAGTCTCCACTTACCATTTGGTTTTAACACCGGCCATAAAGGCGCAGAGTAAGTGCTGTTACAGTATCGGATGATACCTTTTTCTAACAGGTCATTAATGATTTCTCTGATAGGTTGATGTGCTGCCAGAGGAATCTTGTATTGTCTGACAAATGCAGGGGGAGCATTAGGCGGGGTTGGGATGCTCACTGTGTGGAGCGTGGTCAACCCACAATCCATCGAGTCAGTTGAGAATGATTTCTCATATTTTAGAAGAACTTTGCGAAGTTTGTCCCTTTCTTCATCAGTTTTCAGGGCGTCGGCTTGGGCGACCACCTGGTCAATCTGTGAAGCAATTGAGAGGGGTTCTTGTTCTTTGGGGAGCTCCAGTGAGTCCCCTTCAGTGTCGTAAAACCTGTCAACAGGTAGTGCACTGTAAGTTTGAGGGCATAGACTGTCTCCTTTGTTGAAACCGAACCTGCGGACAGTGTCCTGGTCGGACTCAGTGGGGGAGAAAAGAGTTATGGCCTGTGTTGGTTTCGTGAACAAGACTTGCCCCGTGTGTTGACTTGGGATCAAGTTTTCTGGGAGTCCTCCCAGAAATGGAATGCTTAGTTCAAAATCATGAAAATCAGTAGAGATCAACCATCCTAGCTGTGTGTTTTTTGGGATCAGTACCTCTTCTGTGCTTGTGTTGCACACAGCAACAGTCGTGGTTCTGCAGTCGAGGGTCACTTGGCATGTGGCCTCCATGGACAGTCCTAAGTTGAAAAACATAGGAGATGGTTGAAAGTATGCCTGTTTTGTGCTAATAGCTTGTCCTTTCATGATGTGACACATCACCGGCTTGTTCATAACCTGAGGTGGTACCGCAGTGTTATGGCTGTTAGCAATCTGGCAGACCTCTGGAATGGTCTGTCCAGCCTTAAGGTTCTCTGTGGTTAGCACAGGAGAGTCACTTGTGGCTGTGTCTAGTGACCACAGTACATTGTTGTTGATGTCCACTCGGACACCTAATCTTACCAAAATGTCGGAGCCTATGTAGGTTGCATGTGGTAAGTTCGGGACCACGAGGAACGGGTGATCCAGTTCTCGTTGGTTCCAGATTAGTTTCAGGTCAATGATCCCTTTTGCGGTCATTACCTGTTTATCGTTGGGGTCTAACGAAAAGCGGAAAGCCTTTTTGTTCATTTCTAGACCCAACTGTTTTTTAACCAAGGTTCCATAGAAAGCTTGGCTGATCGCTGATTTCTCCGTCCAAGGAGACAGAACAGCATCATCGGTGTGGGATCCTTGGATCTCAACACCTTTGACTACCTGTGGTAGGTAGTGTTCAGTGAGTGCTGACTGTTTCAGCTCGCAGAGGAGGCTCTCTTGTTGGGCCTTTTCTGCCTCACCTGTTGCTGAAGGTTCACTTACCGGGATTGTGCTCTCGTTGGAGGATCCCTTTGTGCCTTCCGCGGTACCTGCTGTTAGACAGTCAGTGTCACCTTGTGTAGGCATATCGATTGGCAGTGGTTGGCTCACTCTGGTCCACATTGTCTGATCGCCATAATCTATAATCGCGTCGAAGCGGTTTATAAAGTCTTGGCCGACCAAAAATGGGAATGAGTCAACGGCGGACACGTGTACCGGGTGGTATAGCGTCATTTCACCAATCTGCATATGAACCATGGCTATAGCTGTTAGGGTTGTTCTCGTCTCTGAGAGTCCCTGCAATACTACAGCACATTCTTTGAGGGGTATTTCCCTGTCAACACCGCTAGCGGCTATCCGTAGCTCCTTCAACAGTGTGGGAGACATAATGGTTATGTCAGCCCCACCATCCAGGAGGGCCTCTTCTGTGAGGACCCCTTCTAAAGTGATTGACAGGTAAGCCTTCTTAGCGGGCCCCTTCCTGATAATGTTACACAGGAACCTATCAGGTTTTTTCCGACGTTTGTTACGTCTACCATTGTCTGTGTGATTTTCATTCACCTGTACTGGTAGTGCAGTCACACATGGGTCTGAGTGATCGGTCTGTGACGAGTCATTGTCTTTGGTGAGTGAGCTTTCCCCCCCTTTTTCTGATGAGGGGCTCTCGGACTCTGTAACAATGATGTCATGGTCACAGTCAACGTCTTGTTGACTGTATTTACCCTGATTGTCAACATCCTGACCATCAGTATCTTGGTGACTGTCAGCAATTGAGTCATTGTTGTTATTTGTGTGCTCTGAGTTACTATCAATGATAGTGCTACACATTACTCCAGGTTTGTTTTCCTTGTTTGTTTTTTTCAAACTTTCTAACAACCGACGTATGTTCTCCATCTCTTCTGAGGACAGAGGTTTAGGGCCTTTTTTCTGGAACTTCTGTGGGTTTTTCCTCGCCTTGGGACTGTTCAGTCTGAGGTGCAGGAGCTGGCGCATTGCTCGGGGGTCCCCTCTGGGACCACCCTCTTTCATATGAGTCTCCTTGGGACCCATATTTCTTTTTCTTTTGGAATGCCCCCCTTTTTTGATGATGGGGTTCTTCCTCTTGATGCGGCCTGTACCACTTAGGGTCTCTGGACCCCTTTTGGTCTTTGTTCCAGCGGACACCTTCATTTTGCGGTCTGTCAGGTTGGAAATTTTGTTTATTCTCGCCTTCCTTAAAAGAGTGAGCTGGCGCTCTTGCTCCTTCAAGGTCTAGCGTTTGGTATTTGACCTTTTCACCTGGATACACTTCTACGGGTTTCTTGTGTCGCTTGTATGTTTCAAAAACACGTATAGCGCACTCCTTTAATTCACGCATGGTTTTTTCTCTGTAGTCGGCCATGAGGTTGGCCGTTGAACCAATCTCTGAATATAGATTGTTCATAAAAAGAAACTTAAAATCACGTTCATCCTCCATACCTGGCTCATTCCGATCACCAAAAAAGGCTTCGAAAAGTCTGTCATAATATGGGATTGGATGTTCATTCTGCCCCTGAGTGATTTTCAATGCGGCTTGGTAGCCAACGTCTCCCATGCGAGGAGCATATTCTTGCAGTAGAGTTTCGCAGAAAAGTTTGTAATCCTTCAAAATGGCGACTGGTTGACGCGCAATGAAGTGCTGCACTTTCCTGTTTGTGGTGAGTTTGATCAAACTGATTTTATCGTCAACCGTAGCGTTCGGATAGCATGCCAGTTTAAACTCAATGTCTTTCAGATAGGTATCGGTTTCAGTCGAACCATATTGCCCTGGCTCAAAACGTTGAACGAACTGGGAAATTTTATGGAGTCGTTCTATTGGGACAGCGAATTGAGAGCCATTAATAGTGATATACCCACCCATCTGCGCACCAGGTACACCTGTAGACATGGGGTACGTAGGTACCTGCCATTGGGTTGTCCCAGCAAATGTCTGTTGAGGTGGAGGTGGGGGTGGTGGAGGGAGTAGTGCATCGGGCATGGGCGGGGGCGGTGGAGGAGGGAGTGGGTCATCAGGTATGGGAGGGGGCGGCGGAGGCGGTGGATTCTCAAGGTGTTTACTCATGAGATCCAAACATTTTCTCTCTTCGTCAAAGAGTTTGTTCATTGCTGATGCACGCTCTATTCTACAACTGTTCAGTTGGACCCTTAACCCTTCATTCTCACGTTGTAACATCATGTGCTGCTCTTGTGATTTTCTATAATCATCTTGCAGCCTTGTGTACCGTAGTGATAATGATTCCAGGGTGTCCGTGCATTTGTCCAGCGCGTCTCGTGCCTCCCCACAATCCGCCTGAATCGACTTGTACTGATGGTAATACTTATCCTTCTCCACCACACATTTTTCCAAATCATCTTGTGATTGCTCAAAATCCCTTTTTAACACTGTGCATTCTTCGTAGAGACTACGCGTTTGTTCAGCGCTGCCAATACTCAACTGTGTTAAACTCTTTACCTCCTGCTGTAAAGTGGCAACCTCCATTTGTGCTGTTAAACATGATGTAGAGACAGCCCGGCGTACAGCAGTTTCAAAGTCTAGCTTGGCCTTTAACAGAAGGCTCAATTTAGCCAAACGTTTATCTCTGTCTGCTTTCTTTTCAGCCGTTGTGGTTCCAGCTGTTACAGTTTTTAATGCTCTGTCCACATCTGCTTCCTCCATCAACTGTGTCTCTTCATGATAGTTTGTGATGGACCCTGTGAGTGAAAATAAGGCACGTTCGATCCAATCTGCTTTGGTCGGGTCGTGGCCTTCAGTTGGCACAGGCTGCCCCGTATCCGTGGTGTCAGGGGTCTCACCCTGTGTGCCTGCCATCTTTTATCTGGATTTTCAGTGAAAATAAAAATAAAAGATGCTCTGTATTCGTTACTCTAAACTTTTCACTATTTGAAATAAACAGGAAAGTTTAAATGTACACAGGATAACTGTGGAAGATGATGTGTCAGAGAGAAGGAAGAGAAAGAAAAAAATTGCAGTTATCTGGAGTGAAAACTGTACTTTTGTTTGTTATTTTAAATTCTTTTGTATGTTTGTCTGTACCTCTGTTATTCCAAATATTTTATTTAAAATAAACAGGAGCTATTGTTTGTGTACAGAACAATTTAAAAGCTGGTAATTCACCATAAAAATGCTGACTTTTTTATGACGTTTCTGAGAAAACTCATCTGTCAACGTCTTTTAACAAACAGGGGGCAGCTTCGAGACTTAATGTTATCACGAAGAGACTGATTTTTCTATTCAGTATTTAAACTAAAAACAACCTTAGAATTAGTTCCTAGTGTATCAGTGATAAACGCTCGAACCACGTTCTTGTCAGAGACAAATCTATGTTGTTAGACAGTTGAGATGGCTTCAAATGAGTGTTTAAACCCTCAGTGAAATCTCCGTTTGAGTGTGAACTGCTTGTCACCCAAAGTGCACCTGGAAATGACGACAAAAATAGGCGGGTCGACGCAGCGCGTCACCAGCTTCCGTTGAGCGAGGCGGAGCTCGCTAAACAGATACGTGACGTCAACCAATCAATCACAGCGCTTGCAGTGATTGACAGCTCATGGAGCCCTCGTTTATCCAATCACAGCTCATAAACAAACGTGTACTAGGACACGTTGCTTTAACGTTACCTTAGCACAACAGAAAGCAACTTT
>JBBPBX010040883.1:0-22789 GCA_038048925.1 Garcialebias charrua
TGAACAAATATCCAGGATACCAAACTCCTCAGATTATGGCTTCAGATGATACTGATCTTCATCCCAGCACTTCACAATTGGCTACAAACGGCTCAGTGCGAGATGATATTTACTTCTACATCATCACATTTATCAGATCCATCCATCCATTATCCATCCTTTCATCCATTATCGTTTACCCACTTCTTCCATTTTGGGTCATGGGGTTCACCAGTGACCATGTCCAGCAATCACTGTGCGAGGGGCGGGGGGCACCCTGGACAGGTCTCAGTCCATCACAGGGACACATAGAGACAAACGAGACAAACAACCATGCACACCTAGAGACAACTTAGAGTTACCAATCAGTCTAACATGCAGGTTTTTGGTCTGTGGGAGGAAACCGGAGTACCTGGAGAAAACACACACACACACAGAGAACATGCAAACTCCACCCAGAAAGGCCCCCCCGGCTGGGATTTGAACCAGGGACCTGCTTGCTGAGAGGCAGCAGCTTTACCAGTTGCCAACATTTATCAGAAATAAGGCACAAATCCGTCCTATAAGTCAGAGGTGAGTTTGCTCAAAGGCCCTTCAGAAGCTGCTTCTCAAGTCAGCTCCATTCTCCTGTAGTGAGAGAGGAGCATCACCTCAGAGGTCACAGAGTTCATGCTCCTGTTCCTCCTCTCCTCCTCTCACACTTCATCTACAGCTTTCTTCTTCTTCTTCTTCTTTTTATTTGCAGGCATGCCATGACTTCCTTGAAAAGGACACATCGTGTGTGTCAGATTTTTAAAGAGCAGTCTGAAACTCACCAGGCCCGTGCACAGGCTGAACACCGCCGCGTGCTCGCGCTCTGCGTCCACGTGCCCGCGGAAGAAGCAGTGGCGCATGTCGCTCCCCGCGGGCTCGTGTACGTGGGCTCCCAGGTGCGTGGCCGTGTACGTGGGCGCCATGAAGCTGGAGTCCGCGCTCAGGTTGAGCTGGAAGCGCTGCCCGAACGCGTCGATCCTGTAGAGCACGCGCGCGCGCGACACCTCGCCCTGCGCGCTTCTCCTGCTCCGGTAGTGCTGCGCGTGCGGGAAGGACTCCCCGGAGTCATCCACCCTCAGCGGGGTGATGATCTCATAGGATGACAGCTGCTGGATGAACTTCTCTGAGGAGACACAAGACAAGCACACATCACTGATGAGCTCCTGAATGCGTCACTGGCACGCGCACTTCACGCACACCTACCTTGTTGTGGATGCAGAGTGTGTGTCAGCAGTGTGTGTGTCAGAGTGTCCTGGACCAGCGCTGACAGGTGACACGTTACAACCACACACATCAATGCAAACTGCATGATCCTGACAGCTGCTGGATGAACTTCTCTGAGGAGACACAAGACAAGCACACATCACTGATGAGCTCCTGAATGCGTCACTGGCACGCGCACTTCACGCACACCTACCTTGTTGTGGATGCAGAGTGTGTGTCAGTGTGTGTGTCAGGGTGTCCTGGACCAGCGCTGACAGGTGACACGTTACAACCACACACATCAATGCAAACTGCATGATGTCCTGCAGGCTCTCTCCCCCAGTCTCCCCCTCTCGCGACCCTCCGTCTTTCTTCTTCTCCGGCTCCTTGTTCCTCTCCCCCCCACACACACCCCACGCACACCCCACACACACCACACACACCCCACACACCCACAACCCGGCCTGTCAGCAGGTCGTGGGATCCTCTCTGTGCAGCGCAGCTCCTGCAAAGCGCGTGCGCCTCATCGCCTCGCTGCTCAGTCCGTGCGCGCACCGGCCTCTCTGGGAACTGATGACACATGCATCCCGCTCACGCACAGACTGTTGTACCAAATGTAAAGTGCGGGGCTCCCCCCCAGTCTTCTTGTCTTCACACCAAAAGGAGGGGTCCATCCCTGGAGCACTGCGCGCTCCTGAAGCTCTCAGGGAGTGAGAGACGCCCCCAACGAGCCCGGAGCCAATGGAGAGTGCGCGTGGACACATGGGAGCTGCTGCAGAGTAAAAAGAGTGAAACTGTCTCAGCAGAGCAGTCATCTGTTTTACTCAGAGTCTTCACTGATGCACACAGTTTTTTGACACAGTTGTTTACTGTCGAGTTAAAACAGTAGCTAAGGCTTTCCAGTTTCTGCAATCCTCTTTTGACATCATCCAGTCAGATTTAACCTTGTCCTAAATCCTGATAAAACCAAACGGATGCTTTTTTTCCAAGTAGGAAGTCGGTCCCAGCAGTTCTTCCTCTGATTTTATCCTCAAATGGTGTCCATATTGAGTTTGTTGATTCCTATAAATATTTGGGTATCCTGGTCATTCACATCTCTCTTTTAAACTCCACGTGGATAAACTGGGTTTCTTTTTCAGAAACAGATCATGTCTAACATTGAATGTCAAACGCCTTCTGTGACTTTCCTTCCCTCCATAAATTACGGTGACATTCTCTACATGAATGCTCCTACAAGCGCCCTGCGGATGTTGGATGCTGTCTATCATGGTGCACTAAGATTCATAACTGGTTGTGATTATCGTACCCACCACTGCACCCTGTATTCACTGGTTAACTGGACATCATTAACTTCACACAAACTCTTCCACTGGTACATTTTCATCTTTAAACTCTTCCACTTTTTGGATTTCCTTTTGATCAATCACAATTGAAAAGTTACAGACTTTACGCCGGATAGTGAAACACATTGAGACTGTTTTATTGCAGTTCAGAGTCAAACAGTGATTCTTAAATCACTTCTTGTTCTGCTGCCTTCATCTCCTCCTACATGTCTTTGCGTGAGTGCAGCTACAGTGTGCGCTCTCAGGACATGATTACCTGCAGTGTTCTGTCAGTGAGGACTGAACTTGTCAAAAGGGCATTCTCCTACTCTGCTCCTGCTTCCTGGAATATCTTACAAAAAGATCTGAAGTTCTCGGCCTTGACCTCTCTAAATGGCTTTAAGAATCTGTTGGAATCCTGGCAAGAAACCAATGCAGACATGTTCCTGTTTTTGATTTTCTACATCTACCTTATAATCTGTCTGTTTTGCTACTTTGATATCTTTGTTTTAACTTGTTAAAAAAATCTGTATTTCTCTCTTATGTTTGTCTATTGTTGATTGTTCAAGGAAATTCTACTGTTGCTGTTGTCATCATTCTTTGTTTGTAGACAGGTCTCTCTTGTAAATGAGTCCTCGAGGTTCAATGAGATTAACCTGCCTAAATAAAGGTTAAATGAACTAACTAGTGCACGACTCCAGGCACAAAGTCAACTGATTAATGGCGCACAAGCCTCTAAAACCTTCTCCATGTAAAAATTGGAAATATGACTTTAGGGGTGTTCATAAATAATGAGCTCACACTAGTTCTCCAAAGGATTACTGTCTCCATATATAATGAGCAGACCTGTACTGGCTTCAAACCTAAACATTGTAATAATATATAGGGGCTTATCAGTTTACTGATTTACCTATATTTTAGATGTAAATTGGCAGGGTTTAGACTGACACAAAAATACATCATTAATTAAACGAGTTCTCTCTTTTTAGATTAATACCTATAATTCTGTGCCTTGGAGGTGAGAATGTAAAGACATGAAATGTTAACTTATGTTGGTACAAGGACTGGACCATTTATTTAACAGCATCATAAATTACATCACACATTTGTACATGTTTTGATCGATCGAATTTCCTATAACTAACTGTTCACCCACACCCCACTGAACATAAGTGGATCTGCAGTGGAAGTGGTCTCCACACAGTAAAAAAAAAATCCGTAAAAAAACGGAAAATGTCCTGGTAATTTGCTGCCAGTACATTCTCCGTTTTTTAACTGATATTTCCATAAACCCTAAAATGGATTTTTCCCGTAATTTAACAGTTTTTTAATGTATAATTTACATAAATTTGTGTTAATCTAGGGTGCCAGGTAAATGGAGTCCTCTTTCACGCTTCTTCTCAAAGGTTCTTGTTCTCAGGGTGCTTTGCGCGCAAAAAAAAAAGGAGAAACCCCTGTAAAAAATGATAACGGAAAATTCCTTCACACTTCCACAGTACATTTACCTGTTTTTTTACGGATTTTTTTTTACAGTGCAGCTACAGGTACTTGGGTGTTCACTTGAATGATAACCTCAGCTGGACCAACAACACCACCAGCCTGATCAAGAAAGGTCATCAGAGACTCTACTTCCTCAGACGGCTGAGACGAGCTGGTCTGAGTAGCCCAGTCCTCACCTCCTTCTACAGGTGTGCAGTGGAGAGCATCCTGTGCTCCAGCATCAACGTGTGGCATGGAGGCTGCACAGCTGCAGAAAGAAAAGCTCTGCAGAGAGTGGTGAAGGCTGCACAGAGGTCTGTCGGAGTCAGTCTCCCCACTATCACAGACATTTACACCTCCAGATGCAGGAAGAAGGCCACCTGTATCATGAAAGACCCCACTCACCCTGCACACACACTTTTTGCCCCACTCCCCTCAGGAAGGAGGTTGAGGAGCATTAAGTGTAGAACCACTAGACTGAGGAACAGCTTCTACCCTGAGGCTGTTAGACTCATGAATAAATAAATAATAAGAATAATCACTGCAAAATATCACATCATGCTGATGCTGATCTGTTTTCTTGTTGCTGTGTTCATCTGTGACCATTTGCTCATATAGATTCATGTTCGTGCGGCTGTCTGTTTGTAATGATTTTGTTTTTCTATTACATTAGTGCTTAGTGTATTTCTAGTTGATGTTTTTCTTAGTCAATCCTAGATGTTATTACTGTTTTTCTCTTACATTTTGTTGTTGAATGTAACTGGGACCCTGTGTACATAATCTCGTTTCATAACATGTACTACATGTGGTGCAAATGACAATAAAGATTCTCTGACTCTCTGACTCACAGATTCGGAATTTAGATACAACAGACAAGTAAAATATCTTATAATAACCTTTCTTTTAGTACAAATTTAAAGTTTACTGGCTTAGGAGATAAAGAAAAGTTTTAGGAGGAAGATGGCGTAAAAGAGGGGGTGAACTATCTTGACTGTTTATAACCAGAAACATGACACGTTTCCCAGGCATCTCCAGCTAGACGTATGTCCCGTGTGTAAACAATCAGCGACTCGTTACCTTTGCCGGTCTACCAAGAACGGGTCGGTCCTTGAAGTCCGAGGAGGTCAGTCTGTTTAGATTGTAGCTTCTCACGTCCGCCTTTGACCCACTGAAGTAACGGTCGTCTGGTTGGTGTTTTCATTCAGTGGATGATAAATTCCTTGAAGGAATTTCAATAAAATAGAGCTTAGAGCTCAAAACGGACTCATAGCCAGCAGTGCTATGAAGTCCCAATGATGATGTGTCATTGGCGTTTAGACAGACGTCAAACAGTTCTTAGATGAAGAACTCACATCCTAGTTCCATCCGTAGACTAAAGGAAAACAGGAAGTCAGAGCTCTTTTAAGGCTAACTTGACCTAAAAATGTGGCTCTTACTGGTTTGGCCTATGAAGCCAGGAGCCACTGAGAGTGACAGAGTGGAGGCATAAGTTAGATTAAAATGTCAGAAAGGACAAGAAGGTTAGTTTAAGATGCCAACATTCATGATACAGCAGATTTAAACTTTCTTAACTCATTAACAACACTGTTTTATGATTAAAACAAACGTCATCACAGCATCACATATGGAAAATATTAATGATAATAGAAAAAACAGATATTATTCATCTTGATTATTAAATAGGATAAAAACAAGAAGTCTCTGGGTGTAGATATTGTCCTGAGCTCAAACTAAAATGAGATAAACAGTGTCACTGAATCTTCAATGTAGGTTTGAGAAGAAAAATGAATAATGATCAACATTTTGAAATAACATTGGATTTCCAACTTGAATTAACAGTTTGAATTAAACAGTCTTCGACTATCAAACATTGAATTCAATAATGTTTACTTAACATAAGGTTATTCATTAACACAAAATAGAGGAATAAGAGAGTCTCTTATGACTTATTGTGTTTTGATTCAAAATAATGTAATAAAATAGTATTAATGTCTTTAAGTATCAGTGGAAAGGTGTCACTGGGACAGTTCAGAGACAAAGGTGTATCAGAGACCACTGTCTGGTCCACTACAGTCCCCCTTTTGGAAGTCATCGCCTGTCCATGGGGATGAGTTCCAACATGAAAGGATACCACCAAATGTCTCTGATCTTGATGTAATCCAGCAAGTGGAAAGAATCAAAAAAATATAATCCCATAATGTTTTGGAAATTCCATACTGTTCGTAGGTAATCCCATAGCGGAAAGCTTTTAATCCTTTGGAAAACAAAGTCTTATAATCCACAGCGGTAATTCCACAGTGGTAATTCCATATCGATTAGAGTTGTTGATTTCATCAGCAACAATTGTTTTTATCAGCATGTAGAGGGGATCCCTCGATTGACGCAAAGGAGGTGACCCTTGGATGAAGGTTGAAGACCAACGTTGGAGTAGCAGGTCCCCACATCGAAGGTTGAAGGCTGGTTGGTTTCCAGTCCGTGCCACTCTGGTTCTATGTGTCATGCATTTATGTGGTTTTAGGTGGGCTTATGATTGGGATTTTACATTAAGCCTTACCTATATGCACCTGGTGTGTAAGCTATCATGGTTTGGATCAGCTACAGATACTAAGTAAGGGGTGGATCATGCATCCAAAGTTAAATATAGGGATCTACGTCTATAGAAGGTTCAGGAGGGCTTTTGTAACGAAGGCCTCTTCTTCCAAGCTATTCCTCCATTCACAATTTAGTTTAAGTTAAACTAAAATAGAAAAGAAAATATAGATTGGCCTAAATGTCTGTTGTCCTTTGAGACGACGACGTAGGATTTGGTATTCCCTATACATTTTGAAGTCTATGGCGAGACTCATCAAAATGAATAGATAATCTAGAATAGAATCGATCGAATCGGTTCAATTTAGAAATTGTGAGACCAGTGTAGTTTATGGTACCTAAAGTAGCTTTAAACTACATTGACTCTTCATTGACTGAGGTTTAACAAATGAAAACTGCATGTTGGCATAGTTAAATCCATTTAAGTCTAACTAACATTAATAAAAACCTCTTTTGGCTGGGAGTGTTCAGAAAACAATACAAAATTTCAATAACAGCAAAAGTAGCAATTAAGCAACTAGAAAACAACGTTTCACTGCTTCAACTGACTCCTGTTGTCAGATTCCAACATGTACCACTCACACCCTGCTCGTCATATATTGACGCTTGGGCTCGGGTCCCTCCGCGTCACATGCTTGATACGTCGGGTCGGCCCTTCTCGTCACTATTTGGTGTGAAGGGTGCTCTCATTTCTTTGTTTGGGGTTCAAGGGTTAAATATAAAGGGAATGGTTAAGTTTAGGGTTGGTTATAAGGTAGGCTTAGTGTTCAATTTTATTCAATTAAGGTCTTAGCTTTATGATGATGATGATTATCCGATCACTCGTATCCGACTTTCGGTCATTTTATGAATCTTCATACTCCACGCCTTCCTGTCTTTCACCAAATCTTTCAAATCTGCAATTGGCAAAGTCATTGTTGTCATGATAGTGTCGAGCCATCTTGTTCTTTGGCGGCCTTGTCTTCTTTTCCCACTGACTTTTCCCAGCATCACTGACGTTTCTAAAGAATCAGCGCGCATCACATGGCCAAAATATGAGAGCTGCTGTTTGGTGATTTTGCCCAATAATGACATTTTCGGTTTGACGCGGTCCAAAACTGCCTTGTTCTTCATCATGGCAGTCCAAGGTATTCTTAGCATTCTCCTCCAACACCAAAGTTCGAATGCTTCGACTTTTCTTTTCTCTTCTTTTCTAAGCGTCCAACTTTCGCAACCATACATCATTATAGGGAAGACAATTGCGTTGACCAATCTGACTTTTGTTGCAATGCTAATATCCTTGCTCTTCCAGATCTTTTCCATTCCCTGCATTGCAGTCCTGCTGAGTGTGATTCGCCTCTTGATCTCGGGCGCCGATGCCCCACTGCGGTCGATTTTTGCTCCAAGGAAAATGAAATCTTGTACAGACTCGATTACTGTGTTGTTTATTTGCATGTTCATTACACCATTGCCTGCAGTGGTCATAACTTTAGTTTTTTTGATGTTAAGGTACAGTCCCATTCATTCACTTTCCTCTTGCACTCGTCGGACGAGACAGTCGAGGTCCTTTTCACTCTCTGCGAGCAGGGTTGTATCATATGCGTATCGAAGGTTATTGATGTTTCTGCCGCCGATTTTGATTCCAAACTCAGATTCGTCCAAATTGCATCGCCTCATAATCACTTCTGCATACAGGTTGAATAGAACTGGTGATAGTATGCAGCCTTGTCGAACTCCTTTCCCGACTCGAAACCACTCCGTGTTCCCATAGGCTGTCCTAACCGTTGCTTCCTGATCATTGAAAAGTGATTTTATTAGCTGTATGATGTGTTCAGAGATGCCCATTTGTTTCAAACACTTCCATAGCTTTTCATTTTCGACGCAGTCGAAAGCTTTGCTGTAGTCAATGAAGCACATATAGACGTCCTTTTGATATTCCCGGGTCTTTTCCATGATCCAACGCAGATTCGCGATTTGATCTCTAGTGCCACGTCCCTTGCAAAAGCCAGCTTGGACTTCCGGCAGTTCCCGTTCGACAATTGTTGCGATGCGTGTCTGTATGATCTTCAGAAGGATTTTACTTGCGTGAGATATGAGGGCTATAGTACGATGGTTGGAACATTCCTGGATATCGCCTTTTTTAGGAAGAGTGACAAAAACTGATCTTTTCCAGTCCTTGGGCCATGATTTGGTGGACCAGATTTTTTTACATAGGTCGGTTAAAATCTTGGTCGGCACTGCTTTTAGTAGTTCGGCTGGTAGATGGTCGATTCCTGAGGCCTTCCCGTCTGGTAGTTGTTTCAAGGCCCACTCGACTTCTTCCTCAAGAATGCATGGTTCTTGTTCGGCCTGACATGCCTGTTCCAATGGTCCCATTTGATGGCCTGAATACAGCTCTTCTGTATATTCCCGCCATCTTCGCTTGATTTGATCTTCGTCTTGTAATAATTTACCATCGTAGTCCTTGATGGCCGCTGCTTTGCGTGCTGCAAACGGTGCCCTGGTCTGCTTTACATATGTGAATAGAGTTCGTGTATGACCTTTCTTGTTTGCTTCTTCCAGCTTGGCGCATTGATTGTTCCAGTAACGTTCTTTGTCTTCTCTGGCTTTTCTCTGAAATACCGCATTTAGCCGTCTGAATTCTGTGTTGTTGCCAGCAGCTTTGGCTTCTCTGCGCTTGTTGGCGATTCTGATCGATTCATCCGATAGCCATTGAGGTCGTCTTCCTGGTTTTATCAATGGGATTATTTGCTTTCCTGTATTTTGCGTGATGGCTTTAACTTCCTCCCAAAGTTCGTCTGGGTCTTTTCCAATTGTGCTGAGCACTTCAAATCTGTTCTTGATTTCAATGGCATAAAGTGGAGGGATGTTGCCTGTGTCGAAGCGACGTGTTGCTGCGGCCGTTTGATGTTTTTGAAACGGAGTTTGATTTTTGCAACAAGGAGTTGGTGATCAGAGCCACAGTCTGCTCCGGGAGATGTTTTCACAGCCAATACTGAGCTTTTCCATCGCTGTTGGCACAGGAAGTAATCGATTTGATTTCGATGCACGCCATTTGGGGCTGTCCATGTGTATAAACAACACATTGGTTGTTTGAACCATGTGTTCATGATTAATAGGCGATTTTCTGTACAGCATTGAACCAGGCGGTCGCCTGCGTCATTCCGCTTGCCCAAGCCGAATTTCCCAACGAATGGTAGGTCTTCTCTGGAACCGACTTTTGCATTAAAGTCACCTGTTATGAAAATGACATCCTTGGCGGGGGTCTGTTCTATTGCTTGTTGGAGATCAAAGAAGAAGTTCTCAATATCCTCTTCCGCCGCGTCGGTTGTGGGGGCATAGGTTTGTAAAACTGTGATTGAGTGAGGTTTCTCATTGATGCGTATGGCTATGATCCTATCGTTGATTGCATTGAAACCTTGAACGGCTTTGGTGACTGCCTTGGCTGCGATGAAAGCTTCTCCATTCCGCTTGATTGTATCATTACCGGAATAGAAAACAGTGTAATCATCGCTGTTGAAATAGCCATTTCCTGTCCAGTGAAGTTCGCTGATGCCCAAAAGGTCGATATTGAGCCGTTGCATTTCATTTTTTATGATTTCCAGTTTGCCCGTGTTCATGCCACGGACGTTCCATGTTCCAAATTTGTGGATTCTTGATAAGCGCAGACGAGTCCTTTCGCTTGAGGCTACATCAGCAGACAAGAATCTTAATGGATTTGTCCTGCCCGCAACATTAATGCCTGTGCTACTCGAACCACGGCCTTGCTCTTCCCTGGTAGCTATATGAGTACCTTCTGGCCCAGGGGTCCTGCCATCCGACACTATTCGTGAAAGCGTTTTGTTGTGATCCATAAAGTATTTCGGCAAGATAGTGGAGTAGTTTTCTATTGCTTTCTCCACCCCTCCCCATTTATCCGGGCTTGGGACCGGCGTGCAGCTGTTTCCAGTTACACGGCTGGGTATGTCAATTAAATCCTACAGATTTAAACGGTTGTTAAGGTTAGTTTTTGTTGTGGGTTTTTAAACGTAGCGTTTCTAAGTTCTAGTTGGAGCCGTTTCTTTTCACGACAAATATAGTTTAAACTGTTTTGTTTATTTACTATCTTATGCTTGGACAACCTTGTTTTCCCATGAAGTCTGTGAGTTTGCAAGATCTTTGTCGTTTGTGGGGTTATTGAAATCTTTGTCTTTGTCTTGGGCATGACCTAACATCACCCCCCTGAGGTCATGGGGGACCACAAACACAGGTGAGGACGTCTGTTCATGGGCACAAGTTAGGATGCCATTGTTTAGTTTAAGCTGTTTTTGTAGCTGAGAGTAGACAGCACATAGGAACCTTTTAGGTTTCGGCCAACGTTTCTTCTTACGTTTACCTCTTTCTGTGTAATTCAGGTGTGTCACAACCGTCGGCGCAGTCGCAGGTGTGTCTGATTTGTCAGATTGCAACAGGTCACTGTCGTTGTGTGTGTTCTCCCACTTCTTGACTGAAGAAGGGCTCTTTGAGTCTGTAGAAACTATGTCATTTCTGATTAGTTCTAGACTCAAATGCTCTTGAACCAAGGTTTCATCGAAAGCTTGGCTGATTGCCGATTTATCTGTCCCAGAGGACAGTACAACGTCTTTGGTGTGGGATCCTTGGATCTCTACACCTTTTTCTACCTGAGGTAGGCAGTGTTCAGTGAGTGCTGAATGTTTCAGCTCACAGAGGAGGTTCTCATGTTGGACCAGGGTTGGGTCCAACTGTTGGATCTCTTTTGCCTCACCTGTATTTGAAGGTTCACTTACCGGGCTTGTGCTCCCGGTTGGGGAGTCATCCGTGCCTTCTGCGATACCATCTGTTAGACAGACAGTGTCATGACCTTCAGGTTCTTGTTGACTATCAGCATTTTGTTTGCTGTCAGCATCTTTATTGTCAACATCAGTGGCATCTGTGTCGATGTTATTGTTGTTAACTGTATGCTATGAGTTTTTGTGAAAGATAGTGTTGCACAGCGCTCCAGGTTGGTCAATGTTGATAGTGTCATTATCAATGACAACGCCACTCATTGTATCAGGTTGGTCAAGCACTGTAACATTCAAATCTACTAACAAACTACTTACTTCCTCTGTCTCTTCCGAGCATAGAGGTGTTGGGCCATTATTCTGGGACATTCGTGACTCTTTGCATGTCTCGAACTGTTCTGTTCGAGGCACGGGAGGTGCAGTTCCGAGGCTCGGGGGTTTCTGTTGAGACCACACATTGTTACATGAGTATAGGTCCTCATACTTCAATTTCTTTTGAAGTTCACCCACCGGTAGACCTTGGTTTTCACCCACCTGGTTCGATCTGAACCATGTTGGGTCTCTTAAAGAGTGAACACCTACCTTTTGTGGTTCATCGCTTGTCTCAGACTTTCAATCTGAGGTGCACTAGGATCGGGGCTCCCTTTAAACCATTTTGAGTCACTGTTCCAGCTGGCACCAACATTTTGTTAATTGTTAGTTTGAAAATCTTGTTTATTCTTGCTTGCATATCCAACCTTTCTAACAACCGACACATGTTCTCCATCTCTTCTGAGGTCAGAGGGCCTTTGATACGACAGTGTTTATTCTCACTTTCTATAGGAGAAAGAACCTCTTCTATTTTTAGCAAGTGGGATACAACCTTTTGACCTAGGCACACCTCAGAGGGTATTTTGCTTTGCATGTGAGCTTCAAAAACATTTATAGCATACTGTTTTATTTCATTCAAATATGTTATTTCTAACTGATGCCAGGTGCACCATGGTACCTTGAATCTTATATCAGAGATTAGATTATTTCTGAAAACAGATTTGAAAAGCGTTCTGCTCTTCCAGGCCTCGGTTCCTTTATGTCACCTGAATACGCCTTGAAAATTCTGTCATATAACAGCAATGGATGTTCATCTTTGTTCTGCAAGACATTCTGAGCAGCTAAGTAGTCACCACACAATGAGAAAAATTTTCTCTCTGTGCGAGGTGCAGAGGGAGCAGGTCCTCGGCTTCGGGGTTCCTCTTGGGACCCCTTGTTGTATGAGTCTACTAGAGGCACATACTGTATGAGCCTTGGACGTACACCTTCTTGAACTTCCATTTTTGTTTTGATTTTTCGTGAAAATCAATAAGACAGTTCTTATTTTAATGTGTGCAGATAAATATTCACTTTTAATGTAGCACTGAGTCAATCAAACTAACCAGTTGTCTGGTTTAAGTGTTTCATTATGTAATAAGTATTTCTATTCATAGGTACCTTCTTTCAGGTTTTACCCTTAAATGAATTGTAAAAGTTAAATGCCCTCTTGCAGTGTTAACTTTAAATATAACTTAATTTTTAACAACAGTTACTAACTAAAACCCAATCATGATTTCTGTTCTACTTACTCAAACAATTTTAAAAGATTTGAAATAAATGCAATATTCACACTAAAATGTTCCCAGGATGCTGTTCCATCATGCCTTAAAAAGATGTGTTGCAGTTTGGCTAAACTGTTTTGCTGTATTTTGACAGTTATCAGGAGTGAAAAAGGTCTGTTTGTTATTTTAAATATTTTTTATTTAAAATAAACTGGAGTGCACAGAATAACTTTAAAAGATGTTGTTTTAAATTAAATGCAGAGATTTTAGCATCTATTCTGTGTAAATGTTTCCTGTTCTCTTTCTTTTAACCAGCAGATTGCAGATTTTTTAAAGCTTAAATTTACCACAATGTGACTGTAATTACTCTTCCTGGCTGCTATAGAGGCGCTGTTGACTCCAAGGCCGCATCGACTACCTGTTAGCATTTAGACGTAGCTTCGAACTAAATCGGTTAAACGTCAACTTTTGGGATGAGTTTTAGCCTGGATGTGACAATCGCTTAAACAAACGTTCTTTTAAAAAACAAATCAATGTGATTAAAATGTTTGGAACAAGTTCTGTGAATTTTTAGATATTAAAGCACAGATCTTTTTTCTATCTGGGTGAATTTACTTCCGCTGACGTGTCGTACATGATGCCTTCACGGACTTACGCACCGTCGGATTTTTCCGTTCGCTCTAAAATAAATATCTCAAAACACCGCTATTAAACAGCATCTGACGATATTTTATGCATAGAAACGAACCAAGCCAGACAAACAGTCGGAATTGTGTGAACCAAAATGAAATCTGACGAACAGCAGCATGCGTATTAGAACCCTTATCTCTGGAGTATGTGGCTCCAATGAAAAATGCTAGCATTAGCCTTCCACAAAGTTCCGGACTCTTCTCAACTCAATAAAAACATTTATAAACACCATAAAAATTCTGCAACATAACGATTAGCACCCAAACAGGTTAAACCAAGCAGCACCCAGTAGAAACAGCCATATAAACGTTACCTACACGGACTTTATCCGTATCAACAGCAACACGTCAGAGCTTAGACGACCGAGCCCCAAACCTCGATCCGACTAAAATTAGCTTCAGACAGAATATTAGTTCATTTTTACCTGTTTAAAATGTAACATACCACACCACAGTAACTTTCAGATGTTAACAAGACACTTTTTGTAAGCACAATTTTGATGCAGCGGTCATAACAGGGAATTGCACCCAGCCTGTGAGTCAGTCAGCTATGACAGTCGTTCGGAACCGGTCCAATGGAGCCCAGATTCATCGAGCCACACAGCAGTGACAATTCTTCACCAACAAAAACTTCAATCAACGTTTAAAAATTGAGCAATGATGATTTCAACCCAAAGCACATCAAACATGCATGCCAAGCAGTTTTCTGAACACTTATAAGCAAAAAATCATACTTTGAAGAGTGAGGAAGCTTCGGACAAAATTATGCCAACGTGTAAAGTACAGAAATATTAAATATTAAGCTTTCAGAGACTTGTACGAGGCCACCAAATGTAATAATATATAGGCGCTCATCAGTTTACTGATTTACCTATATTTTAGATGTAAATTGGCAGGGTTTAGACTGACACAAAAATACATAATTAATTAAACGAGTTCTCTCTTTTTAGATTAATATCTATAATTTTGTGCCTTGGAGGTGAGAATGTAAAGACATGAAATGTTAACTTATGTTGGTACAACAGGACTGGACCATTTATTTAACAGAATCATAAATTACATCACACATTTGTACATGTTTGGATCAATCGAATTTCCTACAACTAACTGTTCACAGATTCAGAATTTAGATACAACAGACAAGTAAAATATCTTATATTAACCTTTCTGTTAGTACAACTTAAATTTTACTGGCTTAGGAGATAAATAAAAGTTTTAGGAGGAAGATGGAGTAAAAGAGGGGTGAACTATCTTGACTGTTTATAACCAGAAACATGACACGTTCCCAGGCATCTCCAGCTAGACGTATGTCTGGTGTGTAAACAATCAGCGACTCGTTACCTTTGCTGGTCTACCAAGAACGGGTCGGTCCTTGAAGTCCGAGGAGGTCAGTCTGTTTAGATTGTGGCTTCTCACGTCCGCCTTTGACCCACTGAAGTAACGGTCGTCTGGTTGATGTTTCAAGATGATAAATTCCTTGAAGGAATTTCAATAAAATAGAGCTTATGCCTAGTACCCACTGCCCCCTTTGTCGAGCGGCCGAAGCGGCCGGATAACACCGGTTTACATTTAAAGTCTATGGTGGAGACGCGTCGAGTCACGGCGAACAAGGAAGCGGCGCGATTCAAGTGATCGAAGCGGCGCGGGGGCAGCCTGCACACGCACGCGCGCGTCGCCGTCGAGCCGCCGACGTCCCAAATGTTGATCTCTGGCGGCTCGACGCATCCGGCAAACAGTCGGGAGAGCCTCGCTATCTGATTACACAACCACAACGGGACTTTTTTCGGACTTTTAAAACTCACCGGATCGAGCCTCCAGGAATTGGAACCAAACTCCGGTAAGAAACGTGGCATTTTTACAGTTGCTGCTGACAGGCTGCTGTCCTCTCCAGTGTAGATCACCCNGTGTGTGTGTGTGTGTGTGTGTGTGTGTGTGTGTGTGTGTGTGTGTGTGTGTGTGTGTGTGTGTGTGTGTGGTCATAGAGGCTGCACAACTCTGTTGAAGACTTTTCTTTCTTCACATTCCTCTCAAGTAAATTAACTTTTTTTTTTTTAAACAAAGCAACAGTTGCACAAGTTCATGATTTGGTTTTAAAGCATCAGAAGCTACAGCTGGATTATAAACAAGACTTTACATAACAGAATAAAATCTCAAAGAGATTTTGTTAATGAAAAGTGCATTACAAATTAAATTCATTATTATTATTATTATATCAATCATAAAGAACAGAGAAATTGTGCAGCCCCCACAATGAAGAGGTTCACGACAGACTGATGTGGGTCAGACTGGAGGTGGTCTGGGGTCAGGATGAGGCTGAACTCGACTAAAGAACAGACTTCTCTTGTTTCTGCTGCGATAAATTAAAAAGTCTTCACAGACGAGAACAACCAAACGTCCAGAAGGTGTGTTTGTTTCCAGCTCAGGAAACTAAAATCAGCACAAACCTCATCCAAGTTCTCTGGTTTCCAACCAGCCAAAATCATCCACCTTGTTCCTGGGGTCCCTGCTGTCTGAATGATTATGGGAACAACTTCCTGTCAGACAGGAAGTAGTAAGCACGGGTTAACCATGGTAGCGAGCACGGACCGCGGTTTATTTGAAAATAATTTACATTCAGTGTGCTGGAACTCTGACTGAGGAAGCCCTCTGGACTGAGGGTGAAACGTTTCGACTAAAAGAAACTGTCCAGATGACCAGATTGAGACTTATCAGATTTGATACCTGGATTATTGAGTATTAACTTTCTTAATTTACATTCAGTTTATCAGATAAAACTATTTTTGTTTTGTTCACATTTATTTAACAACCATAAAGTTTATAAAATAGCCGTGCTGCGTTCAGGTACCTGTTGTGTTCACGGCTGCAGAACAACCAGACCAAACTAAATCAGCAGCTACAACAGTTTGAACATGGACCAGGACAAAAAGAGTTCCTGTGAAAAGAGCTATAGTTTCATCTTCTACCTACAGATGAAGAATTAAGAAGAACGTGTCTGAACAATGTGAACCTGAAGAGACAAAACTCTGCATGTGAGATTATTTCACTTTGTGGACAAACGGCCGATGGAGGAAAACCTGCATCCTACTTTGTGTCTGGACGACAACAAACCACCGGAGAAGAGACGCCGGGTCCTCAGGAGGATTGAAAACAGTGACGAGAACATCAGGTCTGATTTCAGTGGTATGAAGGTCACAGCTTTGAAGTATTTGTTCATCTTCTGTTTTATGATTTTCTCTGTAATGAACCCAAACTCAGTGATGGACACTTTTAAGATTTTGTCTGGACTCTGTGTCTGATTTAAGGTCAAGCAGATTGTGTCCCACCTCTTTTAACAAAACACACCGACCTCATTACTGTGGAGATACTGAAACACCTCAGAGCTTCTCAGGCTGTTCATCGCTTCAACGTCAGAAGAACTGAGTCCTAAATGTGCTAGTAGACGTAGCTGAATGTGCTAGTAGACGTAGCTGAATGTGCTAGTAGACATAGCTGAATGTGCTAGTAGACGTAGCTAAATGTGCTAGTAGACGTAGCTGAATGTGCTAGTAGACGTAGCTAAATGTGCTAGTAGACGTAGCTAAATGTGCTAGTAGACGTAGCTGAATGTGCTAGTAGACGTAGCTAAATGTGCTAGTAGACGTAGCTGAATGTGCTAGTAGACGTAGCTGAATGTGCTAGTAGACGTAGCTGAATGTGCTAGTAGACGTAGCTAAATGTGCTAGTAGACGTAGCTGAATGTGCCACGGATCCAGAACCGAACCAGGTTCTGAACCAGAGTCAACCGCTGTGTTTGGATTGATGAACGATTAATGGAGGGTGAATAAATAAACTGAAGATGAATTCATGAACATCGTTTAGAAACGAGCTTTATTCTCGTGCGTACAAAAATCTACAGGGACCGCACGTTTTTTTAGTTTTTGAAAAAAGGCTTAAGCTAAAACTTTCCAACTAAAATCTGCCGTCAAAGGTCAAAGGTAACGTAATCATATTTTCCACTTGAACTTTGATTTGTCAGATTTTATTTTATGGAAGCTTGAGAAGTTATTGAAGAGTCGTACCTGAACTAGAAGAAAACAGAAAATATAAAAAATATAAAGCCGAAACCAAGGCCGTTAGAAAACTTTAGCTTAAAAAAAAAACGAGAGCCGAAGTCTCGGCTGCTTTTCTTACCGTGGACGTGAGACTGCTGGAAACTTTTTCCAGGAGCAAAGTGGAAATTTCCGGCCACCTAACAGAGAAAGTAAATTTAAAAAAAAACACCATGAAATCAATTTACTGTAAGTACATGTGGAAAAAACACAACTACAGTTACTGAATTTTAAAGAATTTAAAGCATCTGGAGAAATTATTCTTTTAGCAAATCTGAACAGTCAGTGCAGGATAAAAATAATTTTGTTTTTTGCTGAATACAGTTTCAAGCTACATCATTTTTACATTTCAGGGACACAAATGGGCTGTTTTGAAGAGACACAAAGAAAAAGAATGAATATTCTGTTGGTGAAGATTTGAAAACGGCCCGGTGTGTTTTGGACAGCATTTATTTCCTCTGAGTTGAAAAAACGTTTAGATCATTTCTGGATTTGAAAAATAAAAAAGCAGATTGAAGTTGGTGCAACACAGTTCCTTCTGGTTGGCCAAGCGACCCGCTCCACCTGAGGCGGTGGCTCCGCCCACTTGCAGATTTGACGGTTTGCAGAGCGGACACTAGCCTGGCCCTCGCCTTCCTACACAGCTCCGCTCAATTCTATTTTCCCTTCACTGCTCCGTCTGGGACTTCTCCCATAGACAAGGATTTCGCCAGTAGATTTTTGACCGGACCAATCAGAGAACAGAAGGCGGAGTTTCCGGACCAATCAGAACAGAAGGCGGAGTTTCCGGACCAATCAGAGAACAGAAGGCAGAGTTTTGAACGACGTCGACTGACGTCGTCAGTTTGCCCTGCTTAAAATGGCTGCCGGCACGAAAGAATTTACAAGAAAACACGGTAAAAACTATTATTTCTTTGCTGAGAAAAAATATATTTCTTAGCTGACGTTATATCAAAAGTGTTCCTGAGCTTAACAGTTCCGTAATCAATTCACAAAATGGTCAAATCTGCTGGATTTAAATTGTTTCGGTTTGAATTTTTCAAAACAGCCTCGGGGGCGCTACGAAAATAAATTATAAAAAAAATCAAATTGTATCTCAAATGTTTCATCCAGGCCAACAGTCAGTAAATTAAAGACATATAATTACACACTGGTAGCAGAAAAAATATCCACCGAGTGGTTTCTGAGCTATTTATCTGAACAATTAGCCTGCTCCGTGTCCACTCATGTGGACCCCCTGCTGCGCACAACATACGTCACGGCCAAACGTTAACGATTGGGTAAAATCAGATCCAATGGTTTTGTTCCTCAGCAGAGGCCACGCCTCCAGCAAGAATCGGTTCTCTATAGGAGAAAGTCCAGACTCTAGTACGAAGCGAAGGACAAGGGTCTGGTTTTAACCAGACTAAGCGGACACCCATCTCAAACGTCCTCAGCCATTAATGTCCGTTATTAGTTGTTCTCATCCCCATAGGTTGCGTTCAGACTGCCCCTCCAGTACCTCCTAGTAGGTTTAAAGGTGCGTCGTTAGGGCTGATAACTGGGTCACATGGTTAGGTTTAGGAACAAGGTCAAATAAAGCGAACAACAACAAAAAACTTATGGTTTTGACGCGTGCGAGGCTGCATATTATCAGCGATAACAACGTACCTTTCAACCTGCTAGGTAGGAGGGGCAGTCTGAACGCAACCTTTGTGGATGATAAACGAGTAATAACGGTCCTTTTAACGGCGGAGAACATCCGAAGCCGCTGGAGTGGAAAGGTTTGAAGACTAATGACGAGTCGGCTCACCTTGTTGACTTCCAGGAAGCCGTAGACCTGGCAGCCTTCGTTCTTCTGCTCCATCATCTTCTGCGTGAAGCCCTCTCTCTTGCACTGCTCGATGGTCTCAGCGTTTTTAAACGCCCAGCCTCGCCGCCGGTACGCTTCGCGCACGTCGTCACAGGTGTTGCAGCACCTGCGCACACGATTTGATGCAGAGTTAGACAGAAATCGAACGTAGAGAGGGAGGTGCGTTTCAGAACGCGTCAACATTATTACTTCAGGTCGTCGGTCTCGGCGCCGTAGCAGCTCTCACATCGGTTTGGGTCCAGCGTGCTGGGGTCGAACGTTTCACCGTCGTCAGCTTGACCGAGTTCTGACCGACAAAACACAAAAACAAACTGATCCTTTGGACGCTTCGGAATAAACCATAGACACAGAAAAAACACAATCTGTCTCCATCTGGCTTTTATTAATTTAAACAAAAAGGAACAAAATATGTCAAAGGTCTTCTGTGTAGCTCCTGGGGAAATCACTTGTGTTGAGCGGTGCACAAGGTCGGAGGAGTGTCTCCAAGGAGGAGGAGCTGACCAACAGCACAACAGCATCTTCACGTTATGTCCAGAATTGCATTTGGGTTCGCTGCCATTATGATCAATTCTCCAGATCTGTTTTAGTATCCTGTCAACATCTTTCCTGTTAACAAAATAAAGTGTCAAAGTGTGAAGTCGTCCCTAGTTTCCCTCTGACCAACCAACCTGGGAGGGAGCAAAAGGAGATGCTCTTTACGGTCGCGCCTAGGACTGGGCCATATCATATCATTCCCGGTAATACCGGTTAAAAAAAGCTTGCCCGGGCAAAAAGTTATATCATGATATGCAGATTTCATGACGTAATACGTCAGGGCGCCCCGCCCCCTTAACAACCGAGCCCTTCAAACGACCAAACCGAACTGCGCACCCCTTCCACCTGTCTTTACTGGTGTTACGCACAATACTAGCTAGCTAAAATGCTAAAAACAAACAACGTGTCTCAGCTTCTCTCCATCCAGCTCTAAACTGCAGGTAGACAGCTCGTCTCTCTCCCCCTCCCCCCCAACCCCACTCTGAGCTGCCAGTGCTGCGTCTCCCCAGCTCTAAACTGATGAGTCATTCCTGCATAAATAGATGAAGCAGAAACACCAACAAGCTTCAGGGTCAGCTGATCACCTTGTTACAAGTTCTGGAAGTTACAGCTCATTTAAAGGGGACTTCAGATGCATTTTTTAAAAATTATGTTATTTCTGTGTGCTATCTAGACCCTATTCCTTCAATTTAATGCACAAAATAATTCTTAGATAATCAATTATACCCTTTTTAATTCTGCCATTTTTAACTTTCGTTTTGAACGACCGGTTTCTGATAGAAGTTCTGAAGTCCACGCCCTTCAACGATCTGTTTACGCCCTCTGTAACAGCCAGTATCTGTAATGTGTTGTTGTTTTAAAATTAGCTCTTTTTTTATTACTCATTTGACTTACTGTTAGTGCTAGCTTAAGATAACTTACCGAAACCCGTCTGAGCGCGCCGCCATGAGCTGCTCCTTTTAGCATGAGACCTGCCGAATCCGAAGCTAATGTTAGCTTGTTCCTCTTCCGGTGTTCGCCAGCTCCGCTCGTTGCACGCGGAGATTTTGGGAGTTATCGCTGTTCCAGTCAAGACAACACAAAGTTCACCAAGTGTCTCCCGTAAATTAATCCGTAAGGAGAAGGTCCTCGCTGCTGCGAGGCTGTACAGTTGAAGCTCCGCTCCATCCGCCAGAAGCAGTGTCCCGTTGCCGCCGGTCCCTATGCCGGGAGTCCGCTCGTTTAATTTTTGCCGGCTGCGCGTTGGGAGCGATCGCAAATACACTAAAAATTGAACTAAAACATAAAAATAACAATTATACTTTATTTATAAAGCCATTTAAAAAAACCACAGCTGCAACAAAGTGCTGTACACATGAAATTAAGAACATATAAACAAAAGATGAGATGAAATCATGAAAAACAACAGTCATGTGTTTAATACAGAAGTGGGTTGAGCCTAACCAGGGGTTGCTAGGTGAGGGGCTGGACTCAGGTTGGGGTGGGTTGTCCTCTCTCGCCTGTGACGTCAAAAGCGAGATTGACTTCCAGTTTATTTCAAAAACGAACCGTTTTTATCACAGATAAATAAATCTACTTAGAGTAAATAAACCACTGGGTGCATTTTTTTGGCACAAGGACTGTTTTTTTATGAAGTAAATACCCAAAGTTGAGTAAAAAAACATTAAAAAGTGAATTTTGCATCTGTGGTCCCCTTTAAAGACAACATATATTTTGTTGTATGTTACATTTATGCTCAATCATTTTATTTAGTTGTTTTAGGAAACTACACATGCACTTTAGTTTTTGTGGTGGATTTTGTTGATCTACATTTTGTGCAGACTTTTTCAATCTAAATAACAGATATACAGGTAGTCCCCGACTTACGAGCGCTCTGACTTACGAGGTCCCGGACTTACGAGCATGCATCTCATTAAAAAAAAAAAAAAAAAAAATTTTTTTTTTTTTTTTTTACTTTTTTTTTTTTATTTTTTATAAATGAATACATGTACAGTACTGGACAGTCACCAAGCACTTAGTCTATCCTAACACAGTTTTTAAAGATGAAGGAATAAGTTGAATTGTCTCCCTTTCACATAAAGGGAGCAAGCTCCCTATGGAGCCTGCAGGGAGGAGGGAGACAATTCAACTGATTCCTTCATCTTTAAAAACTGTGTTAGGATAGGCTAAGTGCTTGGTGACTGTACAGTACTGTACATTTATCTATTAATAAATAAAAAACAATAAAAAATAAAAATACTGTATATACTGTATATTTTTAATAAATAGATAAATGTACAGTACTGTACAGTCACCAAGCACTTAGCCTATCCTAACACAGTTTTTAAAGATGAAGGAATCAGTTGAATTGTCTCCCTCCTCCCTGCAGGCTCCATAGGGAGCTTGCTCCCTTTATGTGAAAGGGAGACAATTCAACTTATTCCTTCATCTTTAAAAACTGTGTTAGGATAGGCTAAGTGCTTGGTGACTGTCCAGTACTGTACATGTATTCATTTATAAAAAAAAAAAAAAAAGTAAAAAAAAAAAAAAAAATTTTTTTTTTTTTTTACTATGTGATCCTACTTACGAATTTTTGACTTACGAGCGCCCCCTAGGGACGGAACTCGCTCGTAAGTCGGGGACTACCTGTATATATATATATATATATATATATCATATATATATATACATATATACATATACATATA
>JBBPBX010040884.1:0-15507 GCA_038048925.1 Garcialebias charrua
TCTTCTATTTGGCGCACAAATCCACTATGGCGGTTAGACAAAAAAAGAAAAAAAAAGAAATTAGTGTGTTGTACAACTGGACAATGACCATCAGAATAATATGTGTACCTGCTTATTAGTGGAGTGCAGGCCAGCGTTTCATCAGAAGGTGTGGTGATGTCTCCACAACGTCATCCCTCCAAGAAGTACTTTTTGTAAACAAATCTTTATATATTGTAAAAAATAAACAATAAAAAACACACTCACTGCAAACTATTTACATTTTGGCCTCCTCTGCTTCCTCCTCTCCTACCTCCTCTCCTGCTGTTCTCTCACATCTCCACAGCTTCGTCTCCACAGCTAGAAGTATTATCACTGGAATCCTTCTGTTGATCCCTTCTAGGTAGACACTCCGTGTCTGAACCATTTTGCCTGAAGTGAAAAAGAAAAAACCTTCCCATAGGCTCACCACCTGTGGGAGGGGCCAAAGGGGTCGGGTGCATTGTGGAATGGGTGGTGGCCGAGGGCGGGGACCCTGGCGGTCTGATCCTCGGCTACAGAAGCTGGCCATTGGGACATGGAATGTCACCTCTCTGGTGGGGAAGGAGCCTGAGCTAGTGTGTGAGGTTGAGAGGTTCCGGCTAGAAATAGTCGGACTCACCTCAACGCATGGCTCTGGCTCTGGAACCAGTTTCCTTGAGAGGGGTTGGACACTCTTCCACTCTGGAGTTGCCCCTGGTGAGAGGCGCCGAGCAGGAGTGGGCATACTTGTTGCCCCCCATCTTGGTGCCTGTACGTTGGGGTTCACCCCGGTGAACGAGAGGGTAGCCTCCCTTCGCCTACGTGTGGGGGGACGGGCTCTGACTGTTGTTTGTGCCTATGCGCCGAACGGCAGCGCAGATTACCCACCCTTTTTGGAGTCCTTGGAGGGGGTATTGGAGGGTGCGCCTCCTGGGGACTCCCTTGTTCTGCTGGGGGACTTCAACGCTCACGTGGGCAATGACAGTGAGACCTGGAGGGGTGTGGTTGGGAGGAACGGCCCCCCTGATCTGAACCCGAGTGGTGTTCTGTTGTTGGACTTCTGTGCTCGTCATGGATTGTCCATAACGAACACCATGTTCAGGCATAAGGGTGTCCATATGTGCTCTTGGCACCAGGACACCCTAGGTCGTAGTTCAATGATCGACTTTGTTGTCGTCTCATCTGATCTGCGGCCGCATGTCCTGGACACTCGGGTGAAGAGAGGGGCGGAGCTGTCAACTGACCACTACCTGGTGGTGAGTTGGCTCCGATGGTGGGGGAGGATGCCGGTCAGACCTGGCAGACCCAAACGTATTGTGAGGGTCTGCTGGGAACGTCTGGCAGAGTCTCCACGGAGTTTCTCCCGTAAGACGGAGCTTTAACTCCCACCTCCGGGAGAGCTTTGAACACGTTCCGAGGGAGGCGGGGGACATTGAGCCCGAGTGGGCCATGTTTCGCGCCTCTATTGTCGAGGCAGCTTATCGGAGTTGTGGCCGCAAGGTTGTTGGTGCCTGTCGTGGTGGCAACCCTCGAACCCGGTGGTGGACACCGGTGAGGGATGCTGTCAAGCTGAAGAAGGAGTCCTATTGGGCCTTTTTGGCCTGTGGGACCCCGGAAGCAGCAGATAGGTACCGGCAGTCCAAGCGGCATGCGGCTCGGGTGGTTGCTGAGGCAAAAACTCGGGCGTGGGAGGAGTTCGGAGAGGCCATGGAGAATGACTTCCGTACGGCTTCGAGGCGATTCTGGTCCACCATCCGGCGTCTCAGGGGGGGAAAGCGGTACGCGACCAACACCATTTATGGTGGGGATGGCGTGCTGTTGACCTCAACTCGGGATGTTGTGAGTCGGTGGGCGGAATACTTCGAAGACCTCCTCAATCCTACTGGCACGTCTTCCACTGAGGAAGCGGAGCCTGGGGACTTTGGGTCGGGCTCTCCAATCTCTGGTGCTGAGGTCGCCGAGGTGGTTAAAAAGCTCCGCGGTGGCAAGGCTCCGGGGGTGGATGAGATTCGTCCTGAGTTCCTTAGGGCTCTGGATGTTGTGGGGTTGTGTTGGCTTACGCGACTCTGCAATATCGCGTGGACATCGGGGGCAGTTCCCTTGGATTGGCAGACTGGGGTGGTGGTTCCCCTATTCAAAAAGGGGGACCGTAGGGTGTGTTCCAACTATAGGGGGATCACACTCTTAAGCCTCCCTGGTAAGGTCTATTCAGGGGTTCTGGAGAGGAGGGTCCGTCGGATAGTCGAACCTCGGATTCAGGAGGAGCAGTGTGGTTTTCGTCCTGGTCGTGGAACACTGGACCAGCTCTACACCCTCAACAGGGTCCTGGAGGGTGCGTGGGAGTTTGCCCAACCAGTTTACATGTGCTTTGTGGACTTGGAGAAGGCATTCGACCGCGTCCCTCGGGGGGTTCTGTGGGGGGTACTCCGGGAGTATGGGGTACCAGGCCCATTGATATGGGCTGTTAGGTCCCTGTACGACCGGTGTCAGAGCTTGGTCCGCATTGCCGGCAGTAAGTCAGGCTCGTTTCCGGTGAGAGTTGGACTCCGCCAAGGTTGCCCTTTGTCACCGATTCTGTTTATAACTTTTATGGACAGAATTTCTAGGCGCAGCCAAGGTGTTGAGAGGATCCGTTTTGGTGGCCTTAGAATCGCTTCTCTGTTTTTTGCAGATGATGTGGTCCTATTGGCTTCATCAGCTCGTGATCTACAGCTTTCGCTGGAGCGGTTTGCAGCTGAATGTGATGCGGCCGGGATGAGGATCAGTTCCTCCAAATCCGAGGCCATGGTCTTGAGCCGGAAAAGGGTAGCGTGCCCTCTCCGGGTCGGGGAGGAGGTCCTTACCCAAGTGGAGGAGTTTAAGTATCTCGGGATCTTGTTCACGAATGAGGGAAAACTGGAGCGTGAGATCGATAGGCGGATAGGTGCAGCGTCCGCAGTGAAGCGGGCGCTGTACCGGTCTGTCGTGGTGAAGAGAGAGCTGAGTCAAAAGGCAAAGCTCTCAATTTACCGATCAATCTACGTTCCCACCCTCATCTATGGTCATGAG
Source organism: Garcialebias charrua (assembly GCA_038048925.1). NCBI lineage: Eukaryota > Metazoa > Chordata > Actinopteri > Cyprinodontiformes > Rivulidae > Garcialebias > Garcialebias charrua. The sequence continues at coordinate 3,049 of JBBPBX010040884.1, forward strand.
CTTTGGGTTATGACCGAAAGAACAAGATCTCGGATACAAGCGGCTGAAATGAGTTTTCTCCGCAGGGTGGCTGGACTCTCCCTTAGAGATAGGGTGAGAAGCTCAGTCATCCGGGAGGGACTCGGAGTAGAGCCGCTGCTTCTCCACATCGAGAGGAGCCAGTTGAGGTGGCTCGGGCATCTGGTTAGGATGCCTCCTGGACGCCTCCCTGGTGAGGTGTTCCGGGCATGTCCCACCGGGAGGAGACCCAGAGGAAGACCCAGGATACGCTGGAGGGACTATGTTTCTCGGCTGGCCTGGGAACGCCTTGGGATTCCCCCAGAGGAGCTGCTCCAAGTGGCTGGGGAGAGGGAAGTCTGGGCCTCCCTACTTAGGCTGCTACCCCCGCGACCCGACCCCGGATAAGCGGAAGAAAATGGATGGATGGATGGATGGATGAAAAAGAAAAATATTGATTATGTTGAAGAAAGACAGACAGACACAAAAGAAAGAAATACATGTCAGGGCGCTCGTAAGTCAGGGACTACCTGTACAGAAATAAACGGGACGGGACAGACGAATGACGAAAACTCTTACTTCTTTATTCTATAACAACAGTATAAAATAGCAGTATAAAATAGTTTTCACTTACTGCTCAAGTAATGCATCATCTTCCCCCATCGATAAAAGCAGCTTAGAATCATCTCAAAGACGCCTCAGTCACTCAAGGAGTTCTTGGACATGCCCTGGTACTAACACAGAATATAAGCAAAATTCACTACATCACCAGGAATGATTGTAAGAACCAACAGCCCTTGATTTGAATGTTCCCTGTCGAAGTTTTAAAAAAATTAAAGCATGTGGTGGTAAATTATTCTGTATGCAACAGGAAGCTAGCTAGAGCTAACAGCTAACAGCATTAGCTCTCTGTGAGGGGCAATTAGTTCTTGTTTGCTACAGTCAGGCATTAACTACCGGTACTAATTCAGTCAGTCCCGAAATAACAACAAAGGATGATCAACTACAAAGTAGCTCTAATTTAGGGCAAAAATGATGCAGTTGACACTCCGGTGAAACATTATAGCTATCGTTAACATGAGCAAACAAAAACGTTATTTTACCAGCAAGTACAATAAAAACGGAATCAAATTTGAGCACTTAACATGTGTCAATAAACTGTTACATCAACCAGACTGACCTGATTTCAGCACTTCGTCACTGTAATGAGATTTTGCAGCAAACAGTCAGGAGAAACATGGCCTCACGGTTCTTCATTTTTTTCCTTCTTCTTTGTGCACCACACCAGGCAGGTCACGTGTTCACTGACAAGCCCCGCCCCAAACCAGTAAAAACATGTAAATGAGAGGTGTCTCCACTCAGAGCCATTAGTAAAGAAGCAACTCATTTTGAGCTAGTATGCAATTCACATATTGTTTAGTAATGGTCCCGCCTTTTACAAAATAACAAAAAGATTAGTAATAATAGCTTGACTTATTATGTAAATGAAAATTTGGGGTTACAGTGTGACAGGTAAGATGTTGATTGTTCATAACCTTTTAACCCCACCTTTTACCTGTTTGTTTTAGTTGCATTCATTAAAAAAACTACCATCCAACAGAGCACAGGATTATTTTGCTTTGAGAAATAGCTCATAAATTATGATTTATGAGTGATGAACTATGTACTGTACCACAACAGTTAGTCTCTCTGCCTCACACACATTAAGCGACTCCATGTGCTGAAGTTGGCTCATTTATCTCCACCACTGGGTTTCCTCTTCATCTCTTGTTCTGAACTGTAGGCAGCTCTCGGCTTCTTCCCAAACCGGCCCACACTAAAAACCAGTGATATTTGGATTTTATTTTTCATGCCAATCCCGCCTCTTATGTGAGGCCACAAGTGAAGCCCACAGAGCAGCAGAATCCCAGTAATCTGACTTTTGTTGTTGTATCCTCCATCCCACCAAATCCTCCCACACTGGGCTTTGTCTTAAAGGAGAAATAAGTCATTAATGTTTTTTGTTGTGAGAGCAGTTTAAATATTCAATTTAACATAAAAGACTTTTGTCATCTGTGCCTTTTATGATCTTCATTAATGACTAATAATAAATAATTCATCTCTCTTGGCAGGCGGTGATCACCATAATGAGAGTGTTCAAGTCCTCCCTCCCTTTCCTCTGCCTTTCTGGTCGCTTCCTGCTGCACCACCTCCTGTCTGACGTAGAGAGAGGATCCTTCTCTGCCCCCGTCTGTGGGCGACCACCCGGCCGTGGATATAAGGGGCTCCCCGTGGCACTGCTCGTCACTGTGTGAAGCAGCAGCAGCAGCAGTGCCTCGGACACCAGAGCTGAACCCCAGCAGAGATAGCAGCAGGCAGGCACCTCCACGCCGCTCAGGCTAACTCGCTTTCGGCTTTGGTTCGAGATGGAGACTCGCTGCACCCCGAGGGGCTCCAGAGCCCGCAACTTTAAAAGTAAGTGTCTCCATCTGCATGAGGAGGGGGGTTAATTGTCTCTGCAGCATCATTATTGATCACAATAATCAACATTTTCAATCTGAGACCCTTTTTATTTTAGTGGGTCTGAATTTTTACGCACTTTTGTGCGCTTTTACGCACAAGACGCATTTAAAGGTGTTTTTGTTGCGCATCATGTTCAACGTTTATTTTTAAAAAATATACAAAATATACATGAAATTGTTTAATGTGGAATGTATTTAAATAAGAAATTAAGATGAGTTATTCACTTTTGTTTTGGTACTTAAAGATATTTATTGTTTGAATTGATTGTCTTAAAAAGGGACAGACAAAATAAGATTTTTTTCTTCTTTCTGCTCCCTTTCATTTTTTTCCCGTACTATATAAATGTATGTTGTTGTTTTTTATTTGTATTTTTTTTTATTATAAAATGAATAAATTCAATAAACTAAACTAAATCAAATGGATCTAATTTATGAAGATTTTTTTGGCTGTTATGTGAGCTTTAAGACCACTGTAATATAATATTTAGACGTCTTTGGAGTAAAATAAAAATCTCACTGGATGATGGGATTAAAAAACAGAGTTTTTAAAGGCACTGACAAAGTCACCCTATATTTGTCTTTGTTGTAAAATCTAACAATATAAACAATATACATTTCCTAATCTTATTTTAATCATGAAGAGTTGCACACGTTTCAGAGTATTAAACCCGTCTCAGCTCACTTTTGTAGTAAATAAAGTTGAGATACGCGTCCCATTTCATCTCACAAGTCCAAACTCCTGCAGTACTGACAGCTCAACAAGAGGTCAAAGGGTCAGACGGTGGAAAATCTTGCTGGCAGTGCATGAATGGAGCTGCATTACTATTTAATGCATGTACTTTTCCCGCCTTGGCTCCTCCTGCAGCCGCTGTTATCTGAGCTCTGCCTAAAAAGCTTCTGAATTACTGATGAGAACGGAAACTGATCTAGGGTTGCTGGTTGTAGTCCCTGCATGCCCTCTGCAGCGATCCACCTTTGAGTGTAAACAAGCTTTTGGTTTAAATAGCCTGGGAACTGGAGAAATAAAGGAATGTAAAGCTGTGACTCAGTCAGTATCTTGCTTTTTTTTTTTTAAGTAGATGTATTTGTGTTGATTTTTGAGTTGTTCAAATCTTGCGTTATGTAAGTGCATCTCTGACGCCTGTGTAAAGTGATCCGGTGGGAATGGGTGATTGATTTTTGTCTGAATTAAACATGAAGCCCACAGAGTTATGGCTGAGAGCGCAGCAGTGTGAAAAAGAATCACAACAACAGCAGCTTGGACTGACGCGAAAGCTGAAACCGGCCTCTCGGTTCTCCTCTGTCACTCATTCTCTGAAACGCATCGCAGCATTTTCCAAACCGCGTGCAACTTTTTAATAACATCAATCCTTTGTGTCCTCAGGCGGTTTGTCGCTGTGGCTGATTCTGTGGCTGGTGGTGGTGAAGCCGGGCGGGGTGTCTGCATGCCCCAGGCTGTGTGTGTGTTACCCCACGCCCATGACGGTCAGTTGCCAGTCCCAGAACCTCTCCACGGTACCAGCCGACGTGCCCTACGACTCCCAACGGGTTTTCCTGCAGAACAATCGCATCACAGAGCTTCGCGCAGACTCGTTTGGCTTCGAGACCCAGGTGACCGTGGTGTTTTTTTTTATCAGTGTTGCACAATCAGGTGATGATCAGCTTTTTATCTTAACCCAGGTCTCTGAACCTTCTCACAGGTGCTCTGGCTGTACGGCAACAACATCACGTGGATTGAGGCTGGAGCCTTCAGTAACCTGCGGATTCTGGAGGAGCTGGATCTGGGCGACAACCCCTCTCTGCGGCACCTGGAAGGTGGAGCGTTCAGGGGCCTGGAGAAGTTGCAGAGCCTGCACATGCACCGCTGCAAGCTGGCCACTCTCCCCCATGACATCTTCCACAAACTGTACAGCCTGCAGTTCCTCTACCTGCAGGTACGGGCATCATCCCAACACACACACTTAAACAACTCTTTAGACCATGATGAATTGTTGCTTTCACACAGTGGTGTTGCAAAATGTATTCACTGACGCATCAGTCCAGGCTGCACACCCACACAGTGACGCTTTCGCACCGCGCACGTCAAAGCAGCTTCAGTCAGTTCAACACAACTTCACACAAACTGAAATAAATCCCAAGATAAACGCAGATTTATCTCGTTTTATTTCACCGAATATTCATTTTCACAGAATCGGAGGATTCATCCGATAATGTATTCCGGAGAACATTTGCCCACACGTTTCCCTCAACAGCTGCAGGTCAAAAGAAACAGAATCTCACACAACATGTAGAGAAATGAATCCACCAGCGTAGCCCAAGAAGAGGTGGAAGCGTCCGCCTCGTCAACCAGTATTAGAAGAAAGACAATGAGAGATGAAACAAAATAAATACAATTATTGCTGCTGGTTAAAGTAAAAACCAGCTCAGTGTAAAACTGTCACATATCAATTTCTATTTCAAGTCCAACATTAAAAAAATGCAGCTTTGGAGAAATTGAAAAATGATGCTGATTTGACCAGTTTAGTGCACGTCATTGATGCATTTGGAGACAGCTCTAAAAAAGACGTCTCTTTCTGTTTGTTTGTTTTTTGGCCACCTTCAGTTTTTGGCTGCTGGCAGTGAGATCTCAGCTCTCTTTGAAAACTGTCTTTGTATCAATTAGATGTTAGTTTACAGCCAAGATATTATTCCAGGGAAAGCGTAACAGCAAAATCCCACAACCAAACAATCCACGTCACAAACATAACGTCACAGGAAGAGAATCTTATTTTTATGAAGATTATGCCACAAGATATTTAGAGCCTCCGATCAGTTTTTGATTATTTAATCTCATTCTCTACGTAAACCACTTCCAGCTGGTTTCATGTCTAAGATGTGAAAGTAATATGGAAGCAACAAAGTGTGTGTACGGTATATANAGGAGAGCTCGGTTCGGTTTATTTTCGGGTTTTTTCGGTACAAATTTTTTTTTTTTTTTTTTACAAAATAAAGACTTACAAAATGTTTATTTTGAAAATGTGCCAAAAATATGTTTGTATTGTATTGTAGTAATAAATAAAAGTGACCCATTTGGATGATATTTTAAATAAACAGCACTCTACAATAAATAAACTATATGAACAATAATAAAAATCTTAATAAATGCAATAACAGTCAGAACCAGAACAATAAGCAGCAACAGACTGTTTACAATCTAACTAATCAAGTTTTTGTTCAGTAGCAGCAGTGTGGCTGTATTTGTCCTCATTACTGTACTCACAACTTCTTCTTGGTGCAGGTGTTGGAACAGTTCAGAGTTCAGTTCAGTCATCACACACTTCTTAGCTGCAGGTGGATTTACCTCTGTCACAGACTGGAAATAAAAAACAAAAGAGATTAAAAAAAAAACAATTTAATAAGATTACGATAAAAAAAAAAAGATTATTTAGATAATAATAAAACAATACCTCTGGCAGAGCTTTAATCTGGTCCAGGGCTTGTTGTTGACAACATCAGTTAGTTTTTTCATAAAGAGCTGAACTTTTTGAATTGTTGACGTGATGAATGTCTCATAGCGACGCTCAGCAACTTTAAAGCCTGCGCATATAACAACGTTCAGACTTAGGCCCTGTACACACGTAGCCGTTTATCACTAAAACTGAACAATTTATCATGCGGTTTAGCCTTTCATCCACACGTGAACGCCAGTTGATGTAACTATAAACGAATAATAACAAAACTCCGGCCAAAGTGAAGATTTGAGAACTCTCCGTTTTCAAGTCTGCGTGTGGACTTTCAGAATGGAGCTTTCTGCTCCAGCTGGACCGGCAGACTGCCGTTCCAGCTGGAGCGGCGCTCACGTCACATAATGCTCTAAAAAAAGCACTATAAGTCAACATACCTGCTCTGACATGATTCCTAGTCGACATTTTCCTGCGTTTTATTAACTTTGTACTCCAACACGGTATTTAATAGTAGTTCAACCTCACGGTCTGTCCACACAAACGAAAGAAAAAAAAATAAATAACAGGAAGTGTGGCTGCATGGGTTGAAGGGTTGTGACAGCACTACACTGCCACCTATGGGTTCAGCATATTCTTTACAACTTTACAACGTTCTGTGGTGAAAAAAAACGGGACATGTAGACAAACATTTTAAATATTCGAACATGTATGGACAGAGATATTTTTTTTGCGCAAATATTCGTTTTTCAAACACCAGGCTACGTGTGTACAGGGCCTTAGATTCGAGATTTAAAAACTCATACAGCTTGTGTTATTGCTCTGGACCGTTCTGATTACCTGATGAAGTAGTTTTAATACAGTTGCTCTTCACGTTCGGATGAAGTAGTTTTAATACAGCTCTTCGTTCACGTTCGGATGACAGTTTCCAGCGCGTTCACTGCTGCAGAGTCCTCATGAAACAAAGTCCACACAAGCTGCGCGTGCGCTCGTCTTTTAACAAGAAAGCTATAACGTTCACAAACAGGAGACCGCACGAGATGCTAACGGCTAAATGCTGCGCGTGCCACGCGATAATAGCTCCGTGCTGAAACGCGCCCAGGAAATTTTGTTCCGCGGTGCATATATTCCCCTGTTAAGAACGTTTAATGAGTGAAAAAATAACCGAAACGGTACGCAGGTGGACCGAACCGAACGTGGTGTACCGAAACGGTTTGGTACACCCATTACAACCGTTACATGCCTAGTTTTTATTCAAACAAATTGTTTATTCAAACCCTTCGAATTCCTCGTCCTCTGTGTCGCTTGCAAAAAGTTCAGCCAGAGAACGAGGAAGGTTTCCCGTCGTCAAAGGTCCCTGTCCCTCCATCTCCTCCTCCTCACCGCTGTCTGAGTCCTCAGCAGCTCCAGCTGACGGTGGGAGGATGCCAGCCTTTCTGAAGCCAGCCACTACGGTTCTGGTGCCTGCGCCCCTAGCGGCCAAAAGTGGTACTGCACCATTTTTGGCCAAAATGAAAAACGGTCATATCTGAGCCAAAAATGGGTCTAAAAACATGGGGGAAAATCCATAAATAGGTCTCACCTCTCTATAGGTCGCAGGGCATGCAAATTAGGCAAAAAGGTGCAACCTATAGTCCGGAAAATACGGTATATACCGTACAGTATATATTATAAGTCTTGGGGAATGTGTGGGGTCCCTGATCAGCCAGGTAAAAGCGGCTGCAACTTGGCAAACGCAGACATAAAAATCTCATTTGTAAAGTTTAATAGTTTAGAGAATTCTGAATCATAAATAAGGAAGTGTAATATTTAGTTATCTCAAAGATGAGTTGTGCAAATGTCACAAAACAAAACTGGAGTGACACCACCAGCTGCTTGACACCTGCTCAAAGCAAGCAGTAGCCTTTCAAGACGTTCACATGGAGTCAAATGATAGGAGCAAGACTCTGGGGCAAAAAAAATTGAACTTTTCCAGACAGCTACTGCAATAACGTGAATAGATGTGTTCCCCACTGCAATTAAACCCTCCCTGATTACGCCTCTCTGGCTATCGATTGGAAACTTTCACTTAATAACCACTAACATGGTTTCTTATCTTAACCCCAAGGTCTAGCCTTCGAGGACTGATTGTGCAGAGATTTATGTCGACTTCCCGTAGTGACTCCTTCGGGACATTCTGTCATTTCTGTATTCCAAAGTGTGCAGAAGTCTGTTGAGTTAAACTGCATCATTAAACACTGGTTCCTCTCAGGTTCCAGGGTTTCTTGCTAGAACTGCAAGATGGTTTGATTTGTGTAACAGAAAAATTGTTTACATTTATAAATCCCTCTGATTATTAAGACAAGTATTTAGACGGATGCATCAATGTTGTATGAAGTCGTTAGTATTTGAAAAGAAAACTTTACTGTTCACTGCTTTGAAAATCAACTTGAAAGTATTAAAAGAAATCTAAAAAAAAATCAAAACTAATATGAATAGTAAAAAATGTGACCCAATATTTTACAGCTCTTTGAACAAAACCCATTTGTACAATAATTTAAAATTTGTTGAGTTGATAAATTACAAGAACTTTTCAACACTTGAACTACTTGTGGCTTATTTTCTTATTTTAGTTGTATTGTTGGACAAATAAATATACATTACAAATAAAGCTGGTCAAAAGGCTTACAGGATGTCTTCTAATTATCCTTTTTTTTAAGAAATTGCCAAGTGTTGTGACATACTTTAAATTAAATAAAGTGAGATTACATACACAAAGCAAACCTACATGGTCTTTCTTTCAACGTATTTTATTAGCAAATAGAGTTAGAAGGCATGTGCAGAGAAAAGCTACAAAAAGAGTTAATTAGTTCAAGAATTACTCAACTAGCCCAAAAAATTGCAATCACCTATTCTGCATTCTGTATTTCTATAAAGCACTTTGTAATTTTATCTATGAAAGGTGCTATATAAAGAAAGTTTTCTTAATTACTAAATTAATAAAACACTGCATTTAGTTGTGTCACATAGGAAGCCTTCTTCAGTGTTTGCTGGTGAAGATTCTCAGTCGTCCAGGACATGATAAAATCAAAAAGGCGTTCAATACAAGATCAACTAGACTTTATTTGTTGCAGAAGACGTTTCGACCTCTATCCAGAGGGCTTTATCAATTCACTGAAACAAACTGTGAGTGTGTGGAGTTATAACAGTCTTAAGAATCACGCACCATCATATGTAAATTGCAAGCTGTATGTGTTACCTCAGCTTGCAATTTACATTTGATGGTGTGTGATTCTTAAGACTGTTATAACTCCACACACTCACAGTTTGTTTCAGTGAATTGAAAAAGCCCTCTGGATAGAGGTCGAAACGTCTTCTGCAACAAATAAAGTCCAGTTGATCTTGTATTGAACGCCTTTTTGATTCTTCAGTGTTTGAACAGTGGTTTTAGATCTTTTATTGATGTTCATTAATGCTTTTTAAAGTGTTTATAAATTCACAACAAGTAACTTGTGAAATTGATGTTGCACCAACGTAAAAGTTCAGTTTTTTTTAATGAGGTTATGTGAAAAGATTATGAACTGTTAATATGTTACCTGTTGAAAAAAGCTCTTTAAATGCTTCAGTCTGGAGAATTATAATATTTGAGATTAACATGATGATTGACATGATGATTGTTAGTCTAAAAGAAACAAAGAACAAACTGGGTTAATAAAGAGGCACCAGTCTCAAAACATAAAATCCATCTTGTGTCTATCTTTTTGTTACATGTTAATGTTTTCACATGTGATTTCCATATGCAGAGTTCAATTGGTTAAAGTGGCTCAATCTGGTCAAAATGCAAATATTTCTCCACACTGTGGTTCTTCAGAGAGCTTTCTTCAACAGGTAAGATATTTTTTTCCATATCTTTCCATTCATTTCATTCTCCTTTTTATGTGATTTGAGCTATGCATCTGCCTCATTTACCCATTTACTGACACAATACAACTTCAAGCTGCTTCAATTATTTGTGATCCATTTTCACATAAAATCTAGTATATTTTTCCAGGTTGTTGTAAACCTGTGGACGAGTACTCTGTGTGTGTTGTTTTGCTCTTTCTTCATAGTGATCCAGCAAAACATGTGCACAATGATGAGCAGGTCTCGTGAATGTGCCCGATCAGAACTCGTGGGTTGCTATTTAACGTAAAACATTATAAATTGGAAACATTTAGGGAAATAGTGATATTCCTGACAATGATTAAAATATTTAAGACATGTGTTTTTAGGTACTCTGTGAACAAATGCATACAGAAATAAAAATGATTTCAATAAAAAAGTGAGATAAGCAGAAATGGAAGCAGCCTGATGTGAGCATCTAAAAAATGTCTGGCTTTAAAAAAAATTGAGAGAAAATCCTGATTTTATTGGACGGACATGCATTTAACTCACACTGCATATTATTACATGTAGTATTAATATGTACTGTTGATTTACCAGCATTTGCTTTTTATAGTTAGTACACTGAGTATAGAGTAAAAAAAAACACACATTTTGGCCTATTGAGAGTGGGGAAAGTCATAGTCTGTGTAAACGCTCCCTATTTCCAAGACCCTTTTTTTAAAGCCACATTGACATGTATAAGAAATTCACCCTTCACAGCTCACGCCTCTGAATCATACACCTGTTTGGTTTCAGTGTGCCAGTCTTCCTCGCTGCCTCTCTGCTCAGCCATGTGAACACGGTGCAGCTTGTCCACAGCACTGCCCTCAGGCTCCGCAATGTGCTCATAGTCCGGCTGGCTGGGCGAATGGGTGGATGCATGCATGGAAAGAAGATGGGGGAATTAAATAAACAGTAGCTCGGCCTTTCTCTGGGTGAGCAAGCAAAGACGGAGGAAGAGTTTTAAGGATGGAGACACAGCGCCCTTTTGTTTTCCGTTTTGTTTTAGTGATAAACACAAAGCTATAGAATGAATCCATGTGCATTTAACTACAGGTAATCCCCGACTTACGAGCGAGTTCCGTTACTACAACTATCTCGTAAGACAAAAATCTCGTAAATCGGGGACTACTTCTTTTTTTTTTTGTATATACCGCACGAGCCGCCACGGAACACGTACATGTGCGGTAATGAACAGTTACCAAGCATTTCAACTAACACTTTAAAACATTTATAAAAAATATAAAAAATTAATTTCTTACTTTGAAAGCCGTTTCTCTGCGGTGTTCGACCATCCATCCAAACGAGCTGCCCGCAGCTGCACACGTTAGCTGTTGTTAGTTCCACGTTAGCTGTGCTCGTTAAATTGTCAGTTCATCAAAAGGGTGTCGGCGCTCGCTGTTTCTCCGCGTTAGCTGCAAGGCGGACATTGAGGCGAGCTCCCAGCCGCAGATGGTCCCTCCGCGGCCTGTCGGCTTGGTGTCCCCGCCCGCTTAGCTCCGCTTAGCTTAGCTTCGTTAGCTGCGCTCGATAGCATATCGGGCGGCATGGTAGGAGCGATCCGCGGCTGCTGCTCCGGGCCTGAGACGTCCACAGAGTTCACCGAGTGTTTCCAGCTAATTTATCCTATGAGGCATCCTCTTATGGGAGAAACAGTCCTCCAAAGCCGGCTGCCGAGTGCCGATAATGGCGGACCTCACTTGACCGCACTTGGGGACCGTAAAATGGCGGACACGGATGCATTTCCGGAAACGACCGGAAGTCGCGCAAATACGCTTTAAATTGTAATAAAACATCATAAAAATAATTATACTTTATTTATAAAGCCATTTAAAACAAGCACAGCTGCAACAAAGTGCTGTACACATGAAATTAAGAACATTTAAACAAAAAACAAAAAAACATTTATTTTTTTATTTTTTCATATTTTTTCATATTTTTATTAAATATGATAACCTCGTAAATCCGGAACCTCGTAGGTCGACCCCTCGTAAGTCGGGGATTAACTGTATATTTCAACACTATAAATCTGTGATAGTGTTTAAGTTGAGTACGTAGTAGGGGGATTATTTTGTGATCCTTGTGTGTAGAAAGCTGGTTTTGTGCTCTCTCTGTCTGCAGTCTGATCTTCAGCTAACTACGGCATTCATCAAAGGCCTAGTCAGACACACAGAGACAATGGCTAATGAGTAGGAGCTCCCAGTTGGGCTGATCGGGGCTTCGGTGCTCCAGACAATGCAACAACATCTGTGCAGCTGAGTGCTGGCGTGTGCTGACAGAGGCATCCCCAGAGAGGAGGAGCGGGAGGTTTGTTGATAGCTGGGTGGTGTCTTCATGTGTCCTGGACATATAACCCTCTCCGTACGTCCAAGCCCTCACATCTCCAGCTGCACGGGGTCTTGACACAAGGAAGGGGTGCATGCAGGGGGAGCCATAATATATTTCTCTTCCAGATTCATTATTTTCACAAAAGTTGAAGCCCCAGCTCAAAAAGAATTTGAAATGTCAAGAGTTTTAAGTTACTGGAGTTGAGGGAGGGAGATGGTTTTCCCAGCGTGAGGACGTAGCAGGAGAGGAAACAGGTGTGGACCGCTCAGTGGAAGAACTTCTCAAGGGGA